>VWZF01007239.1:196615-210258 GCA_013396755.1 Sclerurus mexicanus
CAGGGCGGGCGGGGGGCGGGGCGCGGCGCGGACGTCGGTGACGTAACGACGCAGGGCGGGGCCGTGCGTAGGGGCGCGGTCGGGCCGGCAGGGGGCGCGCGGAGCGCGGCGCAGCCGGGCGCAGGGGGCGTGGTTGCATCGTGTGACGTCATCGCGCGGAGGCCACGCCTCTTAAAGCGGCAGTGCCCTCCCGTCGGGGGGGGGCGTGTACCGAGGGCTGCTCGGCCCCGCTGAGGAAGACGCCATCTCTTCTTCTAAAACACCATTTTTTATTAATGAAACAACCCAAAGATGGGGAGGGGGCGGTGTCCCCTCCAGCCCGGGGGCGGCGGGGCCGGCGGTGGGGGCACAGCCATGCCCGGTGCCCTCGCACCCCGTCACCCCGGGCTCCCCCGGGAGGGCGAAGCAAGCGGGGGCCGGGGGACACGCGGCATGCACGGGGGGGACACGGCCCTGCGTGGCGGCGGTGGGAGACACGGGGGTGCGGGGGGACCAGCCCTGTGCCGGGGGGCGAGGGTGGNGGGGGGACCAGTGCCCAGGTGGGTCCCGCCAAGCGCTCTGCTTGAGTCTCCGTGGGAGAGGTGTGCCCGCCCCGTGCCAGGGGCCGGGGGGCACGGGGGGCCCGGCTGGGGTGGCTGCGGTGCCCAGCNCCCTCCTCGCTGCAGCCCCGGGGAGCCCCGTCCTCACCTGGGGGTCCCCACAGCGCGGCTGGGGTGGCTGCGGTGCCCAGCTCCACACTGCCCACGCCTAGATGGACACCTCATATTCCCTTGTGTCCTGCAAAGAAAACAGACTGCAAGGGGTTGGACACTCAGCAGTGTGACGGGGTGCCGGGGACAGGGCCAGGGCATCTCCCACCCCACAGGGACCTGTGGCACATCCCAGACCACAGATGGCCCTGAGGATGTGTGTCCCTGGACAGATACCCAATTCTGTGTGTAGTTCCTGGCTGGATGATCTGTCTAACGCACAGTCCCTGGAACACAAGACCCCCCATCCCACACCTGTCCCACCCCACACACAGCCCCTGGCACAGGTGCCCATGAGATGCCCAGCCCTGGCCAAGGGTTGCAGGGGCCAGTACTTACTCCTGTCTCGTAGGTGGGATTGTCAAAAGCTGACTCCACGGTGATATGGTCATAGGGGTGGGAGCCGGCGAGGGGCAACTGCAGGGCTGGCTTCCCCTGGAGCCTGAGGGGAGAGGGCAGCTGGAGCAGGCAGTGGGGGGGCCGTGGGGACCCCATGGGGCAACAGGGGCCAGTGGGCCACTCACTTGGAGAAGTAGAGATAAATGCCCCCGATGAGCAGGGCCACCACCAGCACGGGCAGGAAGACAGCGATGGCAATGTTGGTGCCCTCCAGCGCCGTTCCCGAGGGCACGGCCTTGGCTACAGCTGCTTGGGAAAGTCGGGGGCTCACCGAAGGGGCAGCCCACATCGGCTGCACCCTGGGTGCCCATCTGCACCTTGGCACCCCAACACTCCTGTGCCCTTACCATCCAGGTTGCGGTTGCTGTAAAACTCATCATAGGAGGCTGAAGACGGGAAAAGAAAGAAAGCAGCATCACGGGTGAGAAGAAGGGTGCCAAGCAGGGCTGATGGGGTGCTGGGGTTGGGGGGGTCCTCTCACCCGCCTTGCAGATGGGAGGGGGGCCGCTCCAGCGCGAGGGGTGCCCGGGCAGGCAGCGCAGGCTGCTCTCGCCCAGCAGCGCCCGGCCAGCAGTGCAGGAGAAGTGCAAGGTGGCTCCCGCTGGGTAGAGCCGCCGCTCCGGGTTCTGCCGCCCGCCCGCCGGCACACCGGGGTTGTGGCAGGGCTCGTATGTCTCTGCTGCAGGGCAGTGGTATGATGGCATCAGCGCTCGCCATCAGCTTGGGGGACGTGCCCAGGGAGGGGGTACCCAACTCACGCATGCACTTGGGGAGACGGTCACTCCACTTGGGCCCTCCCGCGGCGCGGTCATGGCAGGTGAGAGTCCCAGCGCCCGCCAGGACATAGCCTTTGTCGCAGACATACTGCACGGTGGCTCCCACTGGGAATTTGGGGTTGGAGACCACCCTGCGGCTGTGCTCAGCATCCCCAGGGTCCCGGCAGGTTGTCACTGTAGGAGGGAGTGACCAATGGTGATAGTTGTTGGGGACACGCCACAGGGCAGGGGAACACTGCTGGCCACCACTCACCCCGCTCGCAGGAGGGCAGGTCGCCACTCCATGTCAGGTCCCAGTGGCACATCAGGAGGTCCGTGCCGGTCAGCTGGAAGCCGGGGTAGCAATGGAAGGTGACCACAGTGCCATGGAGAAGCTCTGGCTGCGAGGATGTCTTCCAGCCATTGGCAATTTCTGGCAGCTCGGGGCAGGTGTCGTTACGGGGGACCTCTGTGGGGATCGGGGGTGAGCAGTGCAGTGGGGACGCCGGGGACACCAGGGACACTGGTGATGCTGTCCTGCCAACGGGGCTTACCAGAGAAGTGGATGACGAAGCCCTGCCGATAGGCGAAGGCACCGGCACCGGGGTCAGACTGGAACTGGACGGTGACATCAGCAGTGGAGGCATAGAGCTTGAAGCGGCCACGGGCGCCCGTGTACTGGCCCAGGATACGCGCCGTCAGGTCGTCCCCATCGTAGAAGGTCAGCATGTCCCCTGAGCCCAGCCGCAGCCTGGGGCAGTGGGGCCATGAGGGTGGAAGGTGCACGGAGCCCCCATCCCACCATCCCCATCCTGGGCCATCCCCACACTCACACACGGACGTCCAGCATGATGCGCTTGTCCTCCTCCACGTGCAGCCCCCAGATGCAGTCCTGGCCCTTGCCATACGCCTCCGGCCAGTTGGGTGACAGCACCACACCAGCTGTGTCTGTCAGCTCCCCGCTGCACACCGCTGTGGGCACACGCTGGGTTTGGCACCACTGCAGGGCACCCGCCACAGCACCCTCTGCCCAGTGTCCAGCACCTAATCCAGCACCTACCATCCCCGTTGGTTCCAGCTCAGGCATGCACCATGGCATGGCGGTTCTGGCATCCATTGTAGCTCATCCCTGTCTCCAGCACCCACAGCAACTCCCATCTCCAGCACCCACCATCCCCATTGGCTCTGGCTCCCACCATGTCCCTCAGTTCCAGCACACACAAGAGCACGGTGGCTCCAGCATCTCATGTCTCCATCCTCAGCTCCAGCCTCCACAGCAACCGCCAGAACCCATGGCACTCTCCAACCCCAGCACTCACTGAACTCCCAGTTCTAGCCCTCCTGGTCCCCCAAGTTCTGGCACCCACCACGGCATGCTGGTTCTGTCTCGTTCCACTGTGGGTCACTGGGGTCGACACACTCGATGATGGTGGAGCCCTGCTCCAGTGTGTAGCCAGGGTCGCAGCTGAACTCCACTGTGGTGCCCACAGGGTACCGGGGGTCGCTGGCCGTGAAGTTCCCATACTTGACAAAGGGCTCATAGCAATGCCCCTGCTCGAAGGCTGCAGGCACAGGGGCAAATGTCTGCAGGGGCCAGGCGGGCACAGGGTTGTTTGGGTGCCCCCCTATACCCCAGCCCCGTACCCTCATAGCGCAGCGCCATGCCCGCAGCCGCCCCGCTGCTGTCAGTGGTGAGCTCCACAAAGAAGTGGCGCCCAGTGCTGAGCAGCCCCTCAATGGGCAGGTACTCCACCTCGTAGGAGTCATACACCGGTGGTGCCTCCACATTGTTGCCATTGCGGATGATGAGCCTGCCAAGGCAGAACAGGTCCAGGGTGCTGTCATGGCCATGGCCATCCCCAGGCATGGTGAATGGCATCCACCCTTGGGCACGGCCAACGACACCCATCCTTGCATATGACCAATGGTACTTTTCCCTGGGCATGGGCAAGGGATTTCATCCTTGGATATGGCCAGTGGTACCCACCCACAGCCATGACCGACAGCCCCCATCCTTGAATATGGCCAACAGCACTCATCCTTGAACACAGCCCTGTGTGGGGCTGCCCCAGGGTGCCCCCACCTCCCCAAGTGCCCCAACTCCAGGGCCAAACCTGTCATCATCCTCTGCCAGAGACACCTTCTCGAAGTGGAGGTGCAGGCGGTGGCCATCAGGCGCCTCCAGCAGCCAGTGGCATGTCAGGTTGTTGCTGTAGTTCCCAGGGAAGCCGGGTGAGACGATGCGTCCCACTGTGGCATTGCGGACCACCCCGCCGCACGCCGCTGCGGAAGAGGGGCCATCAGTGGCTAACTGTGCCGCGCCAGCTGTTCTGTGTCCCCACAGTGCTGGTGCTTACCGAGGCAGAGGGGCTCGCGGGCGCTCCAGAAGGGGCGCGTGGCATTGCGGCAGAGGAGACGGCGGGCACCCTGCAGCTGGTACCCCGTGGTGCAGCGGAAGTGGGCATCCCCACCAGGGTGCAGGCTGCTGACAGAGACCTCGCCGAAAGCCGGCCGTGTCGGGAAGGGGCAGCTCAGCAGGTAGGCTGGGGGCAGGTGGTGAGGTTACCAAGGGCAAGGGGCAACACACCCCTCCAGATCCCAGCACCCACCTCCCCAGCCCCCCCAAAAATGCCCGGGTGCTGCAGGACTGTGTGACACAGTGCCTATGGCTGCTGGGAAGGATGCCAAATGAGCCTGGAATTTTTCACACCAATTAGCTCTCTATGAGTGTTCTTCGCTCGGTCAGTACAAGGGAATCTATGCCCCATACCTTGGTAGTGAAAGTGATAGGATCCAGGGCTAGGGGGCCGGGGGCTCTGGAAGCGAAGGGTGAGGAGGTTGGCTGGGCTGCGAATGACCTGGCCCCGCAGCAGGAAGGACTCGTTGGCCAGGAGGATGGGCTCCAGGCCCCCCGCGCTCTCCACCGTCAGTGTCTCCCCCTCTGCCAGGCTGATGTTCTCCACCTGCAGGGGACACAGGTGTCACCACCACAACACTGCCCGGCTCCCAGCATCCAGCCTGGAGCTGGTCCTTGAGTGGCTTCTCCGTGCTCAATAGCGCGCTGGAGCTTGTCTGCACAGGGCAGCGCCTTTCAAACATGGTTAGCAGCACCATAAATCATCCCCCACGCCAAGATCAGCTGGGCCCGGCCAGTGGCTCCACAGAGTGCCGTGACACAGCCAGGACCACGCCGACAGCCTTTCCAACAGCCAAGTGTGTGCTCCAGCCCCCTGGAGCAATTTGCTATTAATGATGTTAATTAAGCCGTGCTGCATGGTGAGGAGCAGCAGCACTGGTGAGTGTGGGCTGGAGCGGCGCTAACGGTGGAGGTGCTGCCTTTGGCTCACCACGAGCTTTCCACAAGCCACGGCAATGCCCCATGACATCTTCAACAGTGGACCCAGCAGAGACTGGGACACACGGCCACGTGCCACTGATGGCAGCAGCACGTGGCCTCAGCACAGCAGGATTTGCTGTCAGCCTCTGCTCCTGGCAGATGGGCGCTGGGTGTTCCTGACTCTGCACCACAGCATGGCATCCGCTGGCATTGCTTACACCTTCTCCATCAGGACTTCATTAATTAAATCTCACAGCAGTTCTTTGTGATGGATGCCAGCCATGGCAGCTGGTAGGCACAGAGCATCCTGGGGCATCCCACCAGCTCATACACCCGCATTTCTGCACTGGGGCCTGAGGGTGGGCAATGCCCTGACCCAGCTCTGCTGGCTTGGAGACACAGGAATGGGGACAAGGACATGGACAAGACCATGTGTTTGCTGCACCCTGCACAGACACCCAGCCACGGCATGGAATAGGGGACATGCCACACTGGTCTGCAGGCACTTGGCACCCTGTCCCACCCACAGCCCTCGGCTCACCTTGAGCTCCACGCCATAGCCAGGGTAAACAGAGATGGTGTAGGTGCAGTCCAGGCTGCCATCATAGGGGACACCAGCTGGCTCCAGGGACACCAACCAACCCTCAGGACCCGCCAGCGTCCGGTTACAGGGAGCTGGCAACAGAGGAGACCCCAGCTCAGCCCCACTTCACCCCAGCTGCACCTGACTCCCTCCCCAGCACTCACCTGGCCCCTGCAGGGTGGTGACAGTAGTGGTGGTGATGGTGGAGGTGGTTGTGGTTCCCTCCTCATCCCCAGGTACCACAGCGGCCCCAGTGCGGGGTGCCAGGGATGTCCTGGCAGTGGTGGGTGCCTGGCTGGAGGATTCAGTGCCTGACTCTGGCACCCCAGGGGGGGACCACGAGGCGTCAGCACCTGGCACAGCCCCCCACGCCTCCCCCCATGGCCCAGGTCGCCCTGCTGGTGTGGTCAGCGGGTCAGTGGGGAAGACAGGCCGGGGTAGGGCAGGAGTGTGGGGTGAGGGCTTGGGGGCTGGGGGGCCAGGGGCCGGCTGGTGGGCACCAGAGGGAAGGAGAGGGCCAGCACCAGCAGGTAGGAATGGTGCCTGGGCCAGGTAGTCCTTCTTCAGAAAGGCTTCGTGCAGCAGGTCCTCCAGCAGTGGATGGTGGTTGAGGATCTTCAGGGTGGGTGCTGTGCTCACAAAGTGAGCCTCTGCCTCCCGCTCCGCCGGAGTGGGCAGCGCTGTCGGCTCGACCTCAGCGCTCTCCCCAGTCTTCCTTGCCAGCCCGTTGAAGCCTGGAGAGAGCAAAGAATGTGGGATGCTGGGAACAGGGGGAGACTGAAGCTGTATTGGGGTCTGACAGGAAACAGGGAACTGGTGATGCACCAGGGAGTAATGCTTCAGCATGGACCAATACTGTGCTCCATGTGGCACCTGGGACCAACCCTTGCCTGTGGACTGATGCTGTGTGCCAGGTATGGAAGCAGCACGGGGGATCAATATTTCCCCATGGACTAACCCTTGAACACAGGCCAGCATCTCTCTGAGGCTAATGCTTCCCTGCACACCAATAGTCCTCCAAAATCAGGATGGCAAACAGGTCCATTGACCACATCAAGTGGGATCCTGCCAACCTCCTCCCAGCATACCCTTCACTGGGGCAGCCCTGGCAATTAAGCCCTGGATAATTAATGCACAGCTGCAGCTTGTACCACGTGAAGGGGTGCCCACCCCTTCCATGAGCCAGCTCTGGTGGGGACTGCTCTGGGGTGGCGTGTTCGTAGCCACAGACTGTCCTTCTCCATGGAGGTGGCCATCCTATGCCGAGGGTTCTCCAGGACCCTGCATCCCTCTAAGTGTTGACATGTACATAATTGTCTTGACTGCCATAACTGGCTGCACGGGGAATGTCACCAGGGCTGGGACACTGGGACCCTGTTCAGGCCACCAGTGCAATGAGTCTGTGAGAGCTCAGCTTCTCTCTAGCCAGGCTGTCCCTGAGCAAAGTCAATCTGCAGTGGACCCCCACACCAACGCTCCTCACCTCCCATCCGCAGCCATGGGGATCCCCCAACTATAGCCCCATGTCCCTTCTGAGCATTAGTCCCTGAGCAAATCCACGGAATGCCCAGCCCAGCCACTTACCACCTTTAGATCAAGAATAAAAGAATTTAATCAGCCCTAATGAGTCACCCAGCATCTCCCACTCCCGGATTTGGCACTGTGCTGTGCCCTCTCCCGCCGGGTGCAGCTCCCCAGCCCCACCATGTCACAGCAGGGAGGATGCCACGGTAGCACCCAGCATCCCTCCGAGGCCTGGCGTGGGGCACGAGGCCACGGTAGCGCGTGGGCACGTCTCGCTGCCGTGCACAGGCACTGATGACACGATACTGCCAATTACCTGGTAATTATCCTGATCCGTAGCAGGGCAGGGCCCCGTGAAGATTAATTACTCTGCAACTGCTGCTTTTAAGGGACTATTAAGAGACATTATATTGGGTGTGCAGCGTGGTGGGGAGCCGCTAGATGCTGGGAGGCATCCTCACACCCCCTGCCACCCACCCCGAGTCCTCACCACCACCCTGCCATAGCCCCGGCGCAGTAATAATGCCCTGGGCACAGCAGGGAAGTGAACACCTGCCTGCATTGGTTCCGAAAGGTTCACTTGCCCCCCAGCAAGGCCAGAATTATATTTTAATAGGATCCATTTATTAGAACATAAAAGTTAATGAGTTTATACTGAAGGGCGCCAAAATCTCCGTTAGGCTTTAATAGCAGATTAGTGCTCAGAGCTGGGCCCTGCACTGCCGTGGCTGCCCCACACAGTGAAGGCTGGGGTAGAGATGACCATATCAGCTCCCTGGACACTCCTGCCCACAGCCATCTCACCTGCCCGGAGTGCTGGGGGTCACAGTGGGCCCCCTTGAGGCTACTGGGTGAGCCCAGACCCCACAGCAGGTCGCATTTGGACACTGTGCACCCTGGGCTGGGCAGTGTATAGGCACCAGGCACTGCCCTGGGCTTTGTGTGGCGCTCTGGGTACCATGGGATGCTCCTGGCACCAGAGGATGCTCACGACCCAGGATGCTCTTGGCCCTCAGGGGATGCAGGATGCTCGGGCCACCGTGGGGAGGCAGCGGGTGCCCAGCTGCTGCCACCCATGCCTCGAAAACACCACAGGATTAGAGCCTTCACCTCCACAGATGTCTCTAAGCAGCTTATCTCCAGTGCCACAGCTATGTCCCTCCCACGTCCCTAAGGTGACCAGGGAGTCCTGACACGGGACCAGCTATCCGTCAGCCGCCCCTCCAGACCGTGGCACCCAGCAGGGACCCTCCGGAACTCGGGGTGGGCACAGACCCTTGCAAAGGGGCTGTCAGGTCCCCACTAGCCGTGTGCCTGTGGGGGTCCGTGGGCACGGCCGCCACGTGCCCATGGCTGCAGCCGGGATGGGGTCCTAATCCCTCGCATTGGCTTTGCCGGGCGGGAGTTTATA
Organism: Sclerurus mexicanus; assembly: GCA_013396755.1. Classification (NCBI taxonomy): domain Eukaryota; kingdom Metazoa; phylum Chordata; class Aves; order Passeriformes; family Furnariidae; genus Sclerurus; species Sclerurus mexicanus. The sequence continues at coordinate 205,374 of VWZF01007239.1, forward strand.
AACGGCAGCCGGGAGATGCCAGAGACTAATCCGGCTGCGGCGGCGGCTGCCCCCCCCCGACAGCAATCGATGCTGCCTGCTGTCACAAATAAATAAATAAGGCGGCACGCGGCCGCCCGGGGAGCACCGATCGATGCTGCCCGCCAAGAAAGAAATAACAGAGCGCCCGGCTCAGGGAGGGGACAGGGCAGGGCCCTCGGTGGCCCCAGAGCCTCACAGTGCCGTGGCACAGTAGTGTTCCGTGCCTCAGTTCCCCCTTCTGTCGGAGGGGGCAGGCAGGAGGGGTCTTGAGCACCAGGGGGAGGGCCTCACAGGATTCCAGGTTTATTTTCCAATTTAAAATCCAATCTGGCTTTACCCCCATGGCCAGGGCCAGCAGCCGTGATGAATGAGCTGTCAGGCAGCCAACGCCACGCTCCCCCACCCACAACCTCCATGGTCCCTCACCCGTGGTCCCCAGTCCCCTGAACTGCTTCCAGACTCCAAAGCAGGCACAGGAGGGGGAACATGCCCTGTTGATGCCAGATCCTCATCTGTCCCCTGCCCTGGTGTCCCCTAACAGGGAACAGGGATTGCTTCCAGGTGGAAAGGCAGCGTGGGCAGGAGCAGGCAGGGAATACAGGTGGGTGCAGGTGGTGGGTGCTCAGGTGTAGGCACCGTGGGAATACAGGCAGTGTCGGGGTGCAGGCAGGTGTGGGTGGACGGTGTAAGGATGTAGGCAGGGATGGGTGTGCACAGGCAGGAGCACACAGATGGTTTGAGGGTGCAGGCAGGGATGGGTGGACACAGGCAGGACTGTGCAGCCAGCTCCCCTGCCACCCAGCTGACACCACTGCCATGCAATCAAACCACTGGCACCCAGAGTGGTGAGCTGGGAATCCCTTTGGCACCTATGCTGGCATCCATGTCCTGCTACCCCATGACCACCTCCACCCTGGCACTGCCAGTGACCCCAGACCCCCACGGTCAAGCTGAAGCTGTTAGAGCAGCTGGGGAGGGGACCCAAGGGGGTGTCCCAGTGGCCAGGGATGCTGCCAGCAAGTGTGGCCGCCAGCCCTGGCAGCTACCAGAGGAGCTCTGCTTTAATATTCATGGCAGCACTGGCGGGGAAGTGTTTGACCTTGTATGTTTTGCGATTCTCCTTGAATTGAACAGTCATTTACCCGCTGACACATGTCACGTCACCGCAACCGGTTCCCTGGAGCATCACGGCGGCCGAGCGCCAGCTGACACACCGAGCACCCTGAGAATCACCAACACCAGCTGGGCACAAGGGCAGAGCACCACAGTGCCTATCCCTGGGGCTTTCCTCCCTCTCCACCCAGTGGATGCCAATGGTGCCCTCATCCCCCTCCTCATCATCCACGGCCCATGTAATCCCAGTTCTCCGCTCTCCCTGTGGAGCTAAGGGGTTTGTACAGTAATTTCCCTGCACGGCAGCAGCGGTGATAAATTGTACATCTGCTGCTATTTCAGACCCAAGCACTGTGCAGTGCCATGTCCCCCCTCCCTGTGCTGACAGCACCCAAGTCAGCCCCTCCAGCCCTGCATCAGGATCTCCTGTGATGGAGCCCCCACTGCTGTGCAGCACCCACTCTGTGCCACCCCGCAGTGCCCATGGTGTGGATGCCAGCCCCACATGGGGCTCTGCACAAGCTCTGAACTCTCCCAGGACCCAGCACAGCTCGCCCCTCTGTGTGACAGAGGAGCATCCAGCCCTCGGACTGCTCCTGGATCCTGGAGGTGCCTGCCTAGCACAGGCAGGAGTCAGGCAGGTCGAGCAGAGTCACACTGCCCTACCAGCTCGCATCTCCCCTTCCCTGCCCGCTGCCAGTGACAGTAATTGAAATCGGTTGCAGGAGGCGAGCGAGAGCTGCTTGTCGGGCTCCGCGTTGGGCTGCTCAGCCATGTCATCCTTCCCGCAGACACCATTCCCTCCCATCGCCGCCTGCTCCTGCCGGAGCCAGAATCCCAGCTGGTCCCAGCACTGTGTCCCTTCCAGCCAATCCCACACTCTGCCCCGTCACCGCCCTTCCTATAGGATGAACCCTGCATTTCTAGAAGCCACCAGAGGCTGATGCCCTGGCCACATTCCCCCTTGCTGCCACCTCCCCGGGCAGTTGGGGACCACTGGAGCCCACCCTGCCTGAGCATCACCCCGAGCATCACCCAGCACCAGCTGCTCAGGCATTTCAAGCACCTCTCTCCATTTTCGCAGGGTCAGAGCAGCATTCTTGCAGCTGATTAATATTTGATCCCTTCAGCGCAGCTCGTTACTGCATTTAAATTATATATGTAATAATTCCCACTGGCATAGCGAGCGTGTGGACTGGCTCCTGATGCTTCTCCTGCAGGCTGGGAATCGAGTGCATCCCCAGCCTCGGCCAATGGGGCCCCTCTGGCACCTCAGAGGATCTGATGAGCAGTGCCAGGTCTCAGCACAGAGCAGGCTGACAGCAAGCCAGGCAGATAGAGGCATCACCAGCTGTCTCTGGCGGGCCCAGGCAGCCCCATCACCCACCCAAGATGGTCATGGTGGGAGCAGTGCTGGTTCTCCAGTTCGCCCCATCTCCCCAGCAGCAGAAAGGAGGGATGCTGCCACTCCTGAGCTCCTGCCTGCGACTGGAGGGAATCCATTACCTCCCTGGTTATAGGCAGCTTTCAGAGGCAATCTTTCAATTGTGCACATTTAAAGAATTGATTGGAGGCGAAATTATCCTCTCCAGTCAGAGCCGCTGGAGTCACAACTTCATCCGCCTCCCCTGGGGGCTGTTGGTGCTCTCGGGGGACCCTGCAGCCAGGGTCAGCCCCGACCCCAACCCTAGCATGGGGCTGCACGTGAGGAAACAGCCCTAGAGGGCCCCGTGCCAGCCTGGGGGTCCCACTGCCAGCACAGGGGAGGGATCTCCCCACTGTTCCGCACCAGGCCTGGGGGTGCCCTTGTCATGTCCTTGCCCAAGCTTCTTTGCACCCCATTTTCCCCTGCATTCCTACTGCTCTGGCTCTGCCTGGCAGCCCCGCCTGGCACAGCACCCTGTGCCGAATTCATTCCCACCACCGCAAACCCACAGACGATCCCTGCGGCAATCAGGCTCCAGGGGGATGGTGGGGGTGGTTGGCTCAGCCTGCGCCCCACATCCCCGCGGGACAGCCCTGCCCTCCCCCTCTCTGGCTTAAGAGTATTATCCAGATAATCCTGGCCTGGCAGCACGGCAGCGTGGCGGTGATGAACTCCTCTGAGGCACGCAGGGCACGAGCACACGCACTGTTAATTACTGGAGCAGACGCCTGCCTCCTTCCCCAGCTCCCTCCTCACACTGAGACCCCAACCAGCATCTGCATCCCCAGGGGCACCATGCCCACTAGATCCATCTTCCCCATAGGCATAGTGCATCTGGCTGATGTTGGATGCTGTGGCACAGCTCAGGGGGGCACAGCCAGGTCCTGTGCTCCCTGTCACAACCCGCAATGCTTCCCATTACCCCAGGCCAACAGGACCCCAAATTACAAGGAGCTCCTTTCAGTGTGGCTAAGATGACCCCCTCAAAAAAAGCCCAGTGAGCCACAGCTTTGGAGAGCTGAGAAGAGGGGCTGCAGTGGGGCAGGGTGAATGGAGCCATGCCTGGCCCTGTACCACACAGCTGCACCAGTGCTGCAGGGTCCAGAGCCCATTTTCTGCTGGGGCAAATCCCTGTGGGCACCAGAGGCTGGTTCTGCCCCATGGCAGGGGGAGAAAGACAGGATCAGACCCTGCATTGCCAGCACTCAGGGTGCATCACTGAGCCCCCTAGCCTGGCTGAGAGGTCCAAGACCCCCTGTCCTTCTGTCCCCCAGACCCACAGCTCGTCCCCTACAGACACCAGCCCATCAATGCCAAACCAAGGCCACAGCAGCACTCAGCATGGTGGTGCTGCATGGAATTGGGGTTCTTCCTGGAACTCTGCCTCATGGGGGACAGGGAGCTGAAGGTTGGGCCCCACAGGCAGCTCCCACCACATGAGTGGACAGGACCCCAGGGGTCCCAGCCCTGGGAAAAGCTAAGCACCTCCCAGGGTATCCCTTCTTCTAAGACTCTGGGAAATGCACATGCGGAGTTTAATTAACTTTATTGATATTCAGAAATTAGGGGACTGACTAAAGGTAATTGCTCATTAGAAATCATTAAACTGACACAGTAAGCACCAACCTCCCATGGGTGAAACCTGTCCTACCCAGGGCCCTGCTCCCAGGACAGAGCCTGTGACTCAGACTCCCCTCCAGCTTCACTGCCCCTCTGGCAGGGAGGGAGATGGGGCATTGCCCCACTTGCTGCCCCCACCCACCCCGTTTCACGAGGAAGAAGGCTGTGGCAGCAGCCCCAGGCGCCAGAGTGAGCCGCGAATAGCAGCGGGCGCAGGGCCACGGCGCCCTTCCCCGGCTGGGCTCCGCTGCCAGATGGGGAGTTTATGTAACTCCCCGCACGGCTGCTGCCTGCAGCCGGTGCCCGCATCCTGCATCCCGCATCCCACCGGGGCCAGCGGCGCTGGACCGCGACCCGCCCAGCGCTCCGTGCGTGGCCACAGAGGTCCGGGGCACCCCAACCCCTGACAGGCCTCCCCAAGTCTCGGAGGGTCCCCAATCCTATTTTTGGGGTAGTGGAGCCATGAGGCATCGAGACTGCTGCTGCCCCATGGGTGGCAGAGCCAAGAAGCCGAGCTGGGTGTTGGCTGCTTTCCTTGGGAAGGACCAACACCGGCCATCCCTGTGTCCCCCACGGCCCTCCCGGAGCCGGAGGGGTCACCCCAAGGTGGGGCTGGGAAGGGGAAGAGCCAAATGCCCCCAGTGCCCCCCAGCCCCGCCGTGGGGACGGCACGGAGGGAGCGGCTCACGGCGTAGCCAGAGGGCG
>VWZF01007246.1:0-117138 GCA_013396755.1 Sclerurus mexicanus
CAGGTACTTCTCTGATCTGTGCTGTCATGAGTTTCCATGCTATGGGATAAATGATGGCCCCATGGAACTTCCATTTCTGCCTTTCTATGGGATTGGAGCTGGGATTAATAGCTGTGCATCCCCTGAAATGGCATGTGCCCAAAGCTGTCCTTTGGGCTGGCAGTTTCAGATGTGTAGAGGATTCAGGCATCCTTGGGGGGTCTTGTCCTCCCTGACTACCTTGATCTAAGGAAGTTAGTGCATCCTGGTTTGGCTTAGACAGATGTGGAACTGATGAGAAGACTTGTTTTTCCTGCTCTTGGACTTTGTCTTTCAGCTGGTGAGAATGTAGTCAGTGGACACATGATGTGCAATTGGAGCAGGGCTTGGTCTGGTGGCAATGTCATTTCAGGCTGTGTTTGGGCAGAGCTATGCAGACTTTCTTATCTATCTCCTCCTGCTCTGCATGGTCACTGCTACTGGTTGGCAGTGATTATAAATCTAGGAAGGAAGGCTCATACAGCAGGCTTTTGAGAGGCCACTTGCTGTGAGCTGTGGTTTTTGGTTGACACTTTGGCTCAAGAGATCCACTAGAATTCTGGAAAGCCCTTTGTCAGGATGACATTGCACCACAGAGAAATCCCATGACAACCAGACAGGAACATATTCACAGGATCAGCTGGGTTGGAAAAGACCTCTGAGATCATTGAGTCCAACCTAGGACCAAACACCACCATGTTAACTTGACCATGGCACTAAGTGCCACATCCAGTCTTTCCTTCAACACATCCAGGGACAGTGACTCCAGCACCTCCCTGGGCAGCCCATTCCCATGTCTAATCACCCCTTCTCTGAAGGAATTCCTCCTAATGTCCCACCTAAACCTTCCTGGGTGCAGCTCGAGACCATGTCCTCTTGTCCTGTCGATACATTTGTCCTCTCGTTCTTGTGTATCCTTCCTTCCCTGAGTAAATCTTCCCCTCTCAGCTCTTCCTCCATGAGTTAGTGAGGTGTTGTAGGTAATGAGGCTGACATAGAATTCCCCAGCCAGGTGGAAAGCTATTCTTCCTCCTCTCTAACTTATTGGTAGGTTTTTCTCATGTGGTGAGAGGCAACTTCCAGCACCATTCCTAGTTTCTTTGCTAGGAGAGGAGGGCCATCACCCTGTCTGTGTTTGGACTGGCAAGGATTCTATTTTCTGAAATTAAAAAGGAAAGACAAGTGATAGGGTCCTTTCATGCACTCTAGGTGTGTGGCAGCTGCCTAACATGGAATTTCTGTTCAGTGCATATCCAGTCCCACTCATGCATCTTGTGCCTTTGTCTGTTTTCTCTGTCCCTGCTGTTTCTAACAGGCCCAGGTTCATCGACAACGAGCACAGCCACTCCTCCAACAAAATCACCCACTGCACCACCAGAGGAGACTCCCAGCACTGCCAGCACCACGATGTCCCCCAGCAGCACCACCAGCAGCGGCACCCCATGGACAACCACAACTGTTCCTGGATCACCAACATCCACCCCAACTCCTGAAGGTATGTTTCTATAATTAATGAGCACCAAAACCCCTCTACATCCAACCACAGAGCCAACAAATAATCCTCTCGCTCTTTTGCCATTTTTTGTCTTGCTCTGGAAGTAATGGAAGTCCACGAGCACCTCCATTTTTGTCTTTATATGGGATCAAGAATGGATGTAACTGCTGGCCATGTGCTGAAACTGCCTGTGCCCAAAGCTGGTTCTTGGGCTGGCTATTTCAGAAAGCACATAGATTCAGGGGTTCTGGGGAGAAGGTCTTGGCTTCCCTGACTCAGCAGGGCTCCAAAGAGTCATTTCATGCTGGTGTCCAGCTTAGACAAATGCTAAACTCATAGAAAATCATGCTTTTTCTGCTGTTGGACCTTGTCCTTTGGGTGACAAGAATGTAGGCAGTGACCCATGGCCTGCAGTTAGAGTGGACCTTCAGGGTTTTGTCACTGACAATTCAGTTGCTGTTGGGGAACATCTCTGCAGATTTTGTTTTCTTTCTCTTCCTCCTTATCCCTATCAGTCCTGAATGTTGGCAGTGGTTATAGATGTAGGAAGGAAGGATTCCCTTGGCAGGGTTTTGGGGATAGGTTCACGCTGCAGACTGCTACTTGCTGTGAACTGTGGTCTTTGGCTGATGTGATCCACTAGTGCCCACTGAAGCCTTTCATCTGTTGACATCAAACCAGAGGAAAATTCTGTGATAATCAGGCAGGAACATATTCCTGTGCATACTTCATTCCCTGCCCACAGCTTTCTCTCTCAGCTTTTACTCCATGAGTTAGTAGGATGTTGAAGGTAATGAGGCAGAAATAGAATTCCCAAGGAAGCTTGAAATCTTTACGCTTCCTTATGTCTTACCTATTGGTAGGTCTTTCTGATTTTGAGAGAAGGACCTTCCAGCACCATCCCTAGTCTCTTCGCCAGGATCTCAATCTAGGAAGGAAGGTTTGCCCTAGATGGCTTTTGACAAGTTTCATTCTGCAGACTGCTACTTGCTGTGAACTGTGGTCTTTGGCTGATATGATCCACTAGTGCCCACTGAAGACTTTCATCAACTGCCATCACACTAGAAAAAAATCCTATGATAATCAGGCAGAACCATATTCCTGTGCATACTTCCTTCCCTGATCACAGCATCCACACTCAGCTCTTACTCCATGAGTTGGAATGATATTCTAGGTAATGAGGCAGACACAGAAAGCCTCAGCTGGATCAAAATCATTACTCATACTCATCTCTGACCTGTTAACAGGTCTTTCTGATCTTTTGACAAGTACCTTCCAGCATCATCCCTGATCTCTTTGCTAGGAGAGGAGGGCCATGACCCCAAGGATTTGCAAGGAGTCTTCTTTCTGGGGCCAGAAACAAAGGGCTAATGATACAGGCTGTTCCTGTGCTAAGAGTGGGCTGAATGCTCTAGGTGTGTGGCAGCTGCCTAACAAGGAATTTCTGTTCAGTGTGTATTGAGTCCCACTCATGCATCTTGTGCCTTTGTCTGTTTTCTCTGTCCCTGCTGTTTCTATCAGGCCCAGGTTCATCGACAACAAGCACAGCAACCCCTCCAACAAAATCACCCACTGCACCACCAGAGGAGACTCCCAGCACTGCCAGCACCACAATGCCCCCCAGCAGCACCACCAGCATCAGCACCCCAAGGACAACTACACCTCCTCCTAGCCCAACAACATCCACCTCAACTACTTCAAGCACATCCATTCCCACACCCACATACACCACCACTGTACCATCTCCAGGTACTTCTGCGTTCGGTGCTCTTTGCTTTGGGAGTAATGGAGGTCCTTGAGCACCTTAGTTTGTGCCTCTGTGTGGGATCAGGGATGGGTGTAACTGGTGGACTTCTCCCGAAACATTCTCCTGGCAGGGTTTTGGGAGCAGTTTCACTCTGCAGAGTGTCGCTTCCCATGAACTGTGGTCTTTGGCTGAGAAGATCCAGTAGTACTATGGGAAGCCCTTCATTGGGCTGATACTGCACCAGAGGGAAGTGACATGACAATGAGGCAGGAATATTCCTGTGCATACTTCCTTCTCTCACCATAGCATCCCCTCTCAGTTCTTGCTCCATGAGTTAGGATGCTGTTCTAGGTAATGAGGCACAGATGGACTTCCCAAGGCAGATTGAAAGCATTAGTCCTCCTCATCCCTTAGCTATTGGCTGGTCTTTATGATTTTTCTGAGAAGCACCTTCCAGCACCATCCCTGGTCTCTTTGCTAGGAAAGGAGGGCCATGACCCTATCAATGAATGGATTTGCAAGGAGTCTGTTTCCTGGGGCCATAAAGGAAAGGCTAGTCATAGGGGCCTTTCCTATGCTAAGAGAGGTGTGATCTCTTTGTGTCTGTGGCAGCTGCCTAACATGGAATTTCTGTTCAGTGCATATCCAGTCCCACTCATGCATCTTGTGCCTTTGTCTGTTTTCTCTGTCCCTGCTGTTTCTATCAGGCCCAGGTTCATCGACAACGAGCACAGCAACCCCTCCAACAAAATCACCCACTGCACCACCAGAGGAGACTCCCAGCACTGCCAGCACCACAATGCCCCCCAGCAGCACCACCAGCATCAGCACCCCAAGGACAACTACACCTCCTCCTAGCCCAACAACACCCACCCCAACTACTTCAAGCACATCAGTGCCCACACCTACATACACCATCATCATACCATCTCCAGGTACTTCTCTGATCTTTGCTTTCACGTCTTTCCTTGCTGTGGGAGAAGTGCAGATCCCTTGGCACCTCCATTTCTGCCTCTGTATGGGATCAGAGATGGATATAACTGCTGTGCATCCCCTGAAATGGCCTGTTCCCAGTGCAGCCTCATGGACTGGCTATTTCAGAAGCGATACGGGTTCCGGGGTCCTGAGGAGAGAAGGTCTTGGCTTCCTTGATTCCACAGGACTCTGATGAGGCATTTCACGATGGTGCCCAGCTTAGATAAATGCTCAGCTGATGAGAAATCTTGCTTTTGCTGCTGTTGGACCTTGTCTTTAAGCTGGCAAGAATGTAGTCATTTTACTCATGTTGTGCAGTTGGAGTGGGGCTTGGTTTTGTGGCAATGTGAATTCATGTCTTTTCTTAGAGCTGTGCAGAATTTCTTTAATTTCTCATTCTGCTTTCCCCTGTCACTGCTAAAGGATGGCAGTGGTTCTAGATGTAGGAAAGCAGGATTCCTGTGGCAGGCTTTTGAAAGCAGTTTCACTCTGCAGACTTCCACTTGCTATGAACTGTGGTGTTTGGCTGATGAGATCCAGTAGTATTCTGGGAAGCCCTTCATCAGGCTGACATCACAGCAGAGGGAAATCTCATGACCATTAGGCATGGACATATCCCCTTCCATACTTCCTTCCCTGGCCACAGCTTCCACTCTCAGCTCTTTTTATGCTTGTTAGGGAGGAGTTTAGGTAATGAGGCCGATAGAGAAAGCCCCAGCCAGATCAAAAGCACTGCTCTGCCCAGTATCTTGACTGCTGGCTGGTCTTTCAGATTTTGTAAGGCACCTTCCAGCACCATCCCTAGTCTCTTTGCTAGGAAAGGAGGGCCATGACCCTGTGTGTACAGAGGTTGCAAGGAGTCTGCCTCCTGGGGCCAGAAAGCAAGGGCTACTGATAGAGGTCTTCCCTTTGCTAAGAGTGGGCTGTCCCCTTTACATCTGTGGCAGCTGCCTAACATGGAATTTCTGTTCAGTGCATATCCAGTCCCACTCATGCGTCTTGTGCCTTTTTTCCTCTGTCCCTGCTGTTTCTAACAGGCCCAGGTTCATCGACAACGAGCACAGCAACCCCTCCAACAAAATCACCCACTGCACCACCAGAGGAGACTCCCACCACTGCCAGCACCACGATGCCCCCCAGCAGCACCACCAGCAGTGGCACCCCATGGACAACCACAACTGTTCCTGGATCAACAACATCCACCCCCACTACTTCAAGCACATCAGTGCCCACACCTACATACACCACCATCATACCATCTCCAGGTACTTCTGCATTCTGGGCTGTCATCTGTTTCCCATTCTTTTTAAGTGATAGTGGTCCTTGAGAACCTCCATTTGTGCCTCTGTATGGATTTGGACACGGGTGTAAACTGCTGGGCATTCCCTGAAGTGTCCTGTGCCCAAAGCCAGCTCTTGGACTGACTCTTTCAGATATGTTGATGGATCAGGCATCCTCTGGAGAAGGATTTGTCTTCCCTTACTCAACAGGACTCTGAAGAGCTGTTTCATGATGGTGCCCTATATCATACAGATACTGATCTGATGGGAAGTCATGTTTTGCTGCTGTTGGACCTTATCCTTCAGCTTTCAAGAACGTAGTTACTGGACCCATGTTGTCCAGTTGGACTGGTGCTTTGAGTTTTTGGCACTGCCATTTCATGCAGGTTTTGGGCACAGCCGTACAAAAGTTTCCTTCCCTTCCCCTCCTGCTTTGCCATCTCAGTGCTAATGGTTGGCAGTGGTTATCGATCCGGGAAGGAAGGGTTGCCCAAGACACCTTTGGGAGCAGTTTCTTTCTGCAGACTGACATTTGCTGTGATCTGCGGTCTTTAGATGATGGCATCCACTACTACTCTGGGAAGCCATTCACAAGGGTGACATCAGGACAATTACATGACAGTCAGGCAGGATGATATTCCTGTGTATGCTTCCGTCCCTGACCACAGCCTTCCATCTCAGCTCTTGCTACGTGAATTTGGAAGATGCTTTAGGTAACGAGGCAGACACAAAAAGCCTCAGCTGCATCAAAAATCATTACTCTTCCTCATCTCTGACCTGTTAACAGGTCTTTCTGATCTTGTGACCTTCCAGCACCATCCCTGATCTCTTTGCTAGGAGAGGAGGGCCATGACCCAAAGGATTTGCAAAGAGTCTGCTTTCTGGGGCCAGAAACAAAGGGCTAATGATACAGGCTGTTCCTGTGCTAAGAGTGGGCTGAATGCTCTAGGTGTGTGGCAGCTGCCTAACATGGAATTTCTGCTCAGTGCATATCCAGTCCCACTCATGCATCTTGTGCCTTTTTTTTTTTCCTCTGTCCCTGCTGTTTCTAACAGGCCCAGGTTCATCAACACCAAGCACAGCAAGCCCTCCAACAAAATCACCCACTGCACCACCAGAGGAGACTCCCAGCACTGCCAGAACCACAATGACCCCCAGCAGCACCACCAGCAGTGGCACCCCATGGACAACCACAGCTGTTTCTGGCTCATCAACTCCTGAAGGTGGTATTATCACCAGGACCCCTCAGCCTCCATCCACGTTACCTTTAGGTAATTCTGTGGCTTTCTTTTTCTTTGTTCATTTTAGAAATTTGGATTTATTGGCAGCTTATCATGTGACTTAGTTTTTATACTCTGCAAGAGTGTATCTCGTGTATTTCAAAACAAAATCATAGAAAGATAGCATTTCAGCAGCAATGTTCATATCCTCTACTGTCCCAGGGAATCTTCCTGTGTGAGAATAGATGAAGTACATGAAGGAGTTTGTCTGTCCTCACCCAAATGTGAATTAATTTTCATTGAAGGACTCTCCTTGGGGACTATGTGGGCAGTAACTGTGTATTTTACTTCCTCCAGTACTTATTAGTGCACTCTTATTATGTACACAGTACTTCTCCACCTGCCATTTGTCACATTATGCTCTAAAAGCACAAACAGATGGCTCTGAGGCTGGCCTCTGAGTTTCCTGAACACTTTTTAAAATACTAATGAAATACTATTTTTAAGAAGTCTTTGTTAGTACTCATAACGAAAACTGGCCATGTGAAAAAGAAAAAGGACAAAAGTGAGTTTGGGTTTCCTAGTATCCCAAAATACCTGGTGAAAGGTCTTAAAGGCCTGGGAGTTAGATATAGAAGACAGACTTCTCCAGCACTGCTCAGTTTTATTAAAATCAAACAACTGAGCAGAGCATAAGCAATGATGTGCCGTATGAAGTAGCACAGGGGCAATGATCTGTCCATAGAATATAGTAAGATAACAATACAGAATTAACCAGAGTTCATTGATCATTGAATACTCAGTGGATCCCCTGGATTTAGGACTGCTGAACTCTTCTCTGCAGTATAAAATTTTAACGTTACAGAAGCTGTTCCATCTGACACGGATTGTTGATAAAGTGTTTTTATCAATCTCTCATATGGAAGAAGTAGGAGATTTTGTTAATAATCCCTCTGTGATGCAAAAGCCATTAAAAAAACCACTTCTGCTTTATTCCTACCTAAAGACTCTATGCTTATATTTGTTGAATTACATATACTTATTAGAAAATGAGATGAAATTACAAAAATGCTAATTCCCTACTTAAAATACTGTGTTTTCTCCCTGTCATAAAGAGGGTACAACTCCTGAGGTTGTACCAACAAAGACAAGCTCTCCAGTTACTCCTTCAACTACTCCACTGTCAACAACTAGAGCAACAGAAAGTACAGTGTTTACCGGAAGCACCACTACTCCACAGTCAACATCACCGATGTCAACAAGTCCAGTGACAGTCACTACCTCTGGAGTAACTGATATAGTATCAACCCCCAAAACCACAACTTCAGGTCCCACACCCTCAAGATCCACCAGCACCACAGCAGTGATGGAAACACCTATCCATGAGACCACTACCACCAGGACTCCAAGCCCTCCAACAGGGTCACACACCACTCCTCTCAGCACCACAACTTCAGGACCAGGCAGCACTCCTGTAACACCACCACCAGTATCAACAACCCCGCTTACAGCCACCACTTCTGGAGTCACTGAAACAGAACAGACCACCAAAACCACTCCTCCAGGCCACACGCTCTCCACTCCTACTACTTCAGCAACATTGTCTACCATCACTGTCACCACAACTTCAGGACCATCCTCCCCGCAGTCTACTCCTAGCAGTACTGTATCTGTGCCATCAGTATCAACCAGCCCTACTCCAGTCACCACCTCTGGTACTACTCCAACAGTGGCCTTTACCACCACTTCAGGGACCACCTCTAGCAGTTTTACCATAAGCATTGCAACCACCACCTCCACCACAGTTGAAACTCTTTCCCCTGGCTCAGCTAGTACCTCTGGACCAAATGCAACATCTACTGCAGTCACCACTACAGGAAGTTCTACATACAGTACAGTTACTCCAGTTAGTGGCTCAAGTTCAACTACAGGTCTAACACCAACTACTCCTAAAAAAATTTGTTCTATTTTCCCTAATGAATCTTATGAGGTGAGTAGATTTCATGTTTTTAGTATTCTGATGTGGATGGAGACTAGACACACAACTTCAATGTTAGTAACATACCAAGCAGGCATTAAACTGGATAGAAAAGGAAGAGTCAATCTGTTCTATTTCCTTCTGTTTTCTTGGGTATCAGCAAGGCTTCTGATGATATTCAGATTGACAGCTTATATACTGCTATTACTTCTTCAAGGATAGTTTTTTAAAAGGTTTCTTTAAGGAGGTAGATCATTGTTCAGTGTTGCTCTTTATTGTGGAATAACTTTGATGAAGAGGTAACCAAGAGCTAAGTGGTGCTAAACTACCTTTCCTGTTTCTGCTTTTGATTAGGTCCAGAGTGGGTAAAAGTTGTGTGTTTACAGGGCAGCCCAAGAAGAAACCAGAGGGTTGAATTTGTCTCAGTTTGGAATGAGTCATGCTTGTTCATATTCTGATTTCAGGAGAGGGCTGTGAAACAGATCACCACATTCAATTGCTTGTCAAATTTGCCTCAGAGTTCTGATTTTCTTTTTGAACCCTCCACCTCTGACTCAGACAAATTAATGTCTTGTACAATTCTAAAGTCTCCTCACTGCTTAGATGCCTACCAACTTGCTCAGTAGATCTGCAGGAATAAAAATTATACAAGGTTGAAAAGCTGGTGGAAGATAGAAAAAATGCATACAATAATATACATGCACATAACCACCTTGGATGTTTCTCCCCAAACAGCTGGTGTTCCCTCTGGCTTTAGCTGTTAATCTGTTCCAAATATTCATGCAATGGAATTGTTCATATATTGAACATTGATATTGATCAGTGTCTTTCACTGTTACTTAAAGAGGCTGTCTAGGTGCTGAGATTAGATCAAACATATAACTTTTAGATAGCTGAGACTTGAAAAGGTGATTCCCATTTCAGTTTAGTGGCTTGACTTTTGTAAGCAATACTTTTCACTTAGCAGCTCTCAGTTGTGCTGGTTCATATTGCAGGCCTAGACTGACTAGTGCCGATTGATGTACTTCCTATTTTCAGATTTCTGGTGGGGAAAAGGTAGTCATTAAACATATGGTGTTTTAAAAATCTGCAAAAGATAATAGTCTCACTGCTTCATAAGGTTTCTCTCTGTCTTCCCCCTCCCCCTCTCTTTTCAAACACAGCAAGGTGAGTCATGGTGGCTCTGCAACTGCACTAAGGCAATATGTATAGAAGACAATATTGTCCAGGTGATTCCCATAATCTGTAATCCACCTCCTAAACCTACCTGTACCAATGGGCTTTCTCCTGTGCCAGTCATTGATGAGGATGGATGCTGTTGGCACTGGGAGTGTGATTGTAAGTATATGTTTTGTTGAGTATTTAATCTCCTGTGGGAACAATATTACTGTCAAGGCCAACGATATTTATCAGGGGACAAGTATCGCACAAGATTGTGACCCCCAGTCTTCTAGTGTGGGTCTGTTTTGAGTGTTTCTCTGATTTTATTTTTTTTTTTAGCTAATTTAGGTATTTGCTTAATTTGCCATAATTTCTACACAACTGTTGGGTTAGTAGAATAAGATGGTGTCCCAAAGAAGTATTTAAATGTCCAAATGCAGACTGTAGGCTAGAAGCTTGTATATGTTACCTGTTCAGGCTATTGGTAAAGATGTATTTATGGTACAGTTAATCCTATTCTCAGTTGTCTGTCAGTAATGTCAGATGAACTGTGCCTTGAAAGTACCTTTTTTTTAATTGAAGACCTACATAACCAAATCGTGCATTGACAAACACACTTAAAAAATTTAAATGCTTAAAGTTTGACAAGAAGATTCCCACATCTACAGATCTTGTTGGTAGTCTGATCTGATTCTGTGTGTTGTCTTAACTTAGCTGTATGTTTTTTTAGGCTACTGCACTGGCTGGGGAGACCCACATTACATGACTTTTGATGGACTGTACTACAGCTATCAAGGGAATTGTACATATGTCCTTGTGGAAGAGATTAATAAAAAGGTTGACAACTTTGGTGTCTACATTGATAACTACCATTGTGATGCACGGGATGTGGTGTCCTGTCCTCGAACACTCATTGTGAGACATGAGACTCAGGAAGTGAGGATGACAACAGTGAAACCAAATACTCTGCAAGTAGAGGTATTAGAGAATGTTACCATTGATACCTTGATTCAAATATTAATACCACATCAACATGATAATTATATTCACAGTGTTTGGAAAAAAGCAATCTGTGTTTTAGATTTAATAACAGTTTAGATTATAAAATAGGACAGCCCTGAAGGACTGCTCTTTTGACGCTGAATATGAGGGAAAAATTCTGCAACCTCTTGTCTTTTTGGTCATATCATGGCTACTGTATAATACAGACTCAGTCTTATTTCCTTCATTTATTTTTCCTACAAATATGTTCTCCTTATTCCAAGAAAGTTAAAACTTTATACAGTATGAATTTAGAAGAATTTTATATTCCACATTCATGAGGTGCCCTCAATGCCATAGCTACTCTAATAAGTCTGTTGAGCATTAGAATTTATCTAGTTTAAACCCTGAATTTTAGCCTAATTTATCAGAGGTTGATAGGCTTTTTTTGGCTCAGAGAAGAAAAGTTTGGCTTTCCAGTAACATAAAAGGAAACACAGAGACACTTGTTACAAAATAAAAAGATATTATTTACCTTCAATTCTTCCTGCAATGCAAAAGAACAGTCAACTTTTTTCTAAAGTCAAACTAAACATTTGCCTCTTTTCTGTTTGCCTTTGTTTAGGTGACAGTAAACAACCAGCTAGTGGCTTTGCCTTATAAAAAGTTTGGTGTGAGCATTTATGAGTCAGGCATAAATCGTGTTGTGGAAATTCCTGAGCTGAAAATGAATGTGACCTACAATGGCTTGTCCTTTTCTGTCAGAATGCCCTACAGCCTGTTTGGCAACAACACTCAAGGACAGTGTGGTAAGGCTTACTCTTGTAATTTTTATACTCTCAGAGAATCACAATGAATGGAATTTGATATCAAATCTGTGAATGAATTCTTTCTCCCCTTACCAATCTTAGGTACTTGCAATAACAACACGGCAGATGACTGCATGTTGCCAGATGGAAACATTGCAGAAAACTGTGAAACCATGGCAGATCATTGGCAAGTTGTTGATCCCTCCAAACCACAGTGCTCTCCAGGCCTAGTTCCCACAGGTTCACCTAGCACAACCCCAACAGAGCCCTGCAAAGAATCTTCCATCTGCAAGCTTCTTTTGGAAAGGTAGACATTCCTCTTGGTTTTACAAGCCTTTGGCATTCACTTTAAGTGGCAATTTTAGAATTAATTCGTCAATGAAAAGTGTTTCTACCCTACTGCTTTATTTCTTGTAGCTTTATGAGTTGCTTTCACTCCTGTTATTTCTTCTAGTTGTTATTCTTTGCTGACAGTTTCTTTCAACCCTCTGACTGCTACATTAACCTTTGTTGATATTTACATGATTTTTTACACTCTCTTCCCTCTCCTGTCCTATGCTCTTGCCTTTTTTCGCGTTCACTTAGCAGAAAACAGAGTCCAACTGAAAAGAGAGATTTTAATTTTTAGAACACTGTTTCAGAATTAAAAACAAACAAAATCTCTTAAGAGAGGTAGCACATGGTTGTGCCTAATAATATTCATGTAGCTCCTGGACTGAAAATATTGGTGTATGAGTGTTTTGTAGATGAATGGAGAATACTTGAAGATATGACTGGATAAGTATTCTCAGTAAAAATCCCTCATCAACAGTCCATGTCCACATCTCCTTAATCACCACTGTTGCCACATCATACCATGTTAAGCACATTGAAAAATGTATGGATCGTTCAGTAACTAATACTGATAAATATTTCTGTTTCTAGTGTATTCAAGCCATGCCATGAGTTTGTGCAGCCTGAAAAGTACTACGCAGCCTGTGTTTTTGATAGTTGTATACTTCCCGACCTAGACCTGGAATGCTCAAGTCTGCAGATCTATGCTGCCACCTGTGCTGATCAAGGTGTATGCATTGACTGGAGAGGTCACACTGATGGTGTATGCTGTAAGTATTTGGCCATTTGTCTTGAATTATTAGGAAAGTTTATATGGAAATGTTTCAACACTAATGTCATACTGCTTTGCGAGCAATGAAGATACCGGTAAATCACACCAGCTGCTTTCCTTAAGTAATTTTGCAGGTAACATTTTTAAAAACAGAAATTATAAATGAGCCTGCAAAAATAAACACCTATTGACTGTGTCAGAAACATCTGTATCAGTCCATACTTTTTTGTACACAGGAAATTTTGTGTTTTGCAGGCATCAGCAGATCACCCTGTATTTAGTGACATGCACTATTTTTCAGCTGTAGTAAGAGGACAAAGGGTAGGAATAACACTCCCTTTTGAGAACTTGTGCAAACGAGATGGAAATTACAAAAAAAAATGTCATCAAGATGTAGACTCTTGGCTTTATCACCTTAATGTAAAGCATTGTACTATATCTATAGGGCTAAATTGCATAAAGTAATACCATTCAGAGACATGAGTCAGACATCTGAGGGTTTTTTTCCTTTGTTTCTCAAGGTTGTCATAGATAAATAGGAAAATGAGTAAGCAATGTTTAGGTTCTTGACATAAGGTCATGGGGCTTTTATATGATATTGTTACTGAGTTCTTCATCCTTTTTATTCTTCCATTCCAGCTCATGAATGCCCTCCGGGTAAAGAATACAGAGCATGTGGTCCTATTAAAGAGACTACCTGCAAATCAAGGTAAATAATTCCTTCACTGATAGTTAATGGCTTGTACAACTGTTCAGTTGTATCTAATGCACAGGTGGATGAGGAAAATCAACCTCCTCTCATGTCTTAAACTGTCAAATTTATTACCACTATTCTGTTGATCTGGGTGCCTGTATTGTTTATGTTGTTCAGCTAAACCAAATACAAATATTGACCATCTCTAATCACAGATGTGCAGTTCATTTGCCACTGTATCTTTAGTGAAAGTTTTTTTTACATAATCCTCTTCTATGTGACGATGACAGTAATGGTGTTCCTCTGAACATTTTGTCTCATAGTCACCAAAATGAAACTTCAACTAAACAAGTGGAAGGCTGTTTCTGTCCTAATGGAACAATGTTGTATGACTCTGGCGTGGATGTCTGCGTGAAAACCTGCGGTGAGTTTTACTGCTTCACCTGGATGCATGTTTGTTTTCCTTTTGTTGTTGCCTTCTGAAGTATGCAACATAGATCTGACTGTATGTAGTCAACATTAAGTAGAGATGCCTACTGGTATGTAACTGGTAATGGAAATTTATTTTGATATTTTCACAGGCTGTGTTGGAGTGGATATGATACCAAGAGAGGTATGATGCCATATGCTTTCAGATTTGAAGTAGAAATTGGGGGGTTGGGAGAGGAGAGCAGTCTCCATTGGTTCAAGCTTGCTTTATGGTCTCCCAACTTTTTATTCCTGTTCTTTTTAATTGGCAACTATGCAATCATTCATTTTGTTTTCTTTAATGACAGTTCGGGGAGAAGTTTACAGTAGACTGCCAGGACTGTATCTGCCTGGAAGGTGAACATGGCATCATATGCCAGCCTCATGTATGTGGTGAACAAAATAAGATCACTTGTGATGGAGAAGGCCTCTATGAGGTCACTGAAGTCAATCCTGAAGACTCCTGCTGCCCTCTTGTCACCTGCAGTGAGTTTATACTTTTGTTTCTAGTTTTTCTATACTGCTTGGAAGTGATAGAAAGGAAAAGACACTGAACTATTTTAGCACCAGAAACCTGCAGCAGTGAGTCACAAAATAGTATTTTTCCTCATGCCTTTTAAAATCAGTGTGCCATTGTTAGGGAAAATGCATTTTAATATTGAAATGATTCAAAATAACTGAATTTAGATTTATGAGACTCAACATAACTCATAGTTCCTGAGTTAGGGACCACGTTTTATTCAAGTAACAATTCTCTGTGGATTTTCATTTTGCAGCAGTTGCCTGTAATTCTGGAGAGTGAGACAGCTGTTCATTACTTCTCTGCATAGAATTGAGATAGTTTATTAACATGGGATAATTACATAATAGAAGAAGTTTCATAAACTAATGCAGTACCCCCAAACCAGTGCCTGGATTTACTAGGAAAAATGTGTTCGCTTTCTGCAATTTATTTATTTGAAGAGTATCTGAATGGTTTCCTAGTACTGGAAAGTTCATCCTAAATGCTTTAATAGATAGATGCTTATTTCTAGTAGCTGTGATTTAGCATACTTTTTAGCTTATTTTTTTTTTTTCCTTCAGAATGCAATACCAGCTTGTGCACAGCTAAAGTCCCCAAGTGCTCTCTGGGATTTGAAGTTCATTCTTATATTCCCAGTGGTCAGTGTTGCCCTGTGTACCAATGTGGTAAGTTCCTTGGAAATATATTGCAATTATTAACATTATATATTACATCAATTAGCATTACACTTTATAAGACTGTATGCAATAGCCTATTGAAGGAGGCATTAAACATAGCCAGACTCTACAAAGTAGTTACTATTAACATTGGTTACTACGGCTATAGTTGTGACAACTAGGAAATCAGATATAGCCCAGGTGACTCAAGCTCAATTTTCCTGATTATAAATACCTGTAAGAACAGCTACAAAATTAACTGTAATTGTGGTCTCAGCTTAATCTAGCAAAAACTCCATATAAGCATCCCCAGTAGAAGACAGCTTTACAAAGACTATTTCATTCTTGGTAAATGAAAGAAGGAAGCACTTAGTACCTATTAAGTGGACATTCTTTGCTGTGAACTGGATGCGTATACTGGGGTAAATCTTCCCTTTTTGCACATGCAGTATTAGTTTTTATGCTTTACACACATCGTATCTGCTACTAGAATTGAGGAATAACCAGTGTCTTTGACCATATGAATTGTGATTCATTGTGGAAGAAATTAGTTTGACTAGAGTGGGGTGAAGACATGTTTTATTCTTTTTTTCTGTATTAACATCTAACTCCTTGCTTATTAACAGTTCCCAAGGGGGTCTGTGTCCACCAGAGTGCTGAGTTCTTGGTAAGTTCCTGTTTCAATAGTCTTCTAAAGATGCTTACAAGACCATTTAGTATACTTGATTAGGAGTGGTATGAAGAGGTTTATCCCATACAATCAATATTTTAGAAATTTTCAAATTTCTGTCAGGAGTTAACTAATTTGACAAAACCCAAGCCTCTTCTGAAAAGGTTGCCATGTATGAAAGCAATTGCTTGTACATCAGTATCAGGGAGAGATTTGGGTTAAGTGTGCTTGCATTTTAAAAAGTCAAAATTAAAAGATATATAAATAAATATTATTCTAAACAAACTTGATTTCTAACAAATTCTCTTGGGTCTAGTAATTGCCCCTATCCCTTTAATATCAAAGTTTATCGTTGTTATATAGGGCTTCAATAAAGACACACATTAAATTATATTCAATATTTAAATTGTTGTCTTCATAAATGGCTAGCCAAATAGCTATCAAATTGTCTTTATGATTTTTTTCCTTTTCCATTGCTTGACCTACAGATTTTTTGAAATTAATAAATGTCTGTTAAACATGGCATATACCATTAATATGTGATTTCTTTTTCTTAAAATTTTTAGCCTAACTCCTCAGTCTATGTTGATAAGTGTCAGAATTGTGTCTGCACAAATGAAGTTAATATCAGCACTCAACTGAATATCATCTCATGTGAACCTGTTCCATGCAACACATACTGTAAACCCGTAAGTGGCAAACTTAAAATGAACAAACAGAAAAAACCCAAATACCCATGTATTGGAAAATTAGTTTGATCAATGAGTGTTATTAAGCAAAGGACAGGGAGTTGAAATTCAGAGACCAACTCCAGCATGGGTACGAACTGTCCTTTGAGCATTCTACTGCATGCACCTTGACTCTGTATTCAGTTCACATTGGAAGGATTAGCTGGGAAATTTCTGTAGAGCACTCAATTGAGCGATATTTAATTATTAGGCATATTTATTGCAGTGCTTTAATTTATTTCATCTATAACCTGCTTTTATTACTTGTCTTCTATTGGGTTGGAACACAAAAAGGCACAAATCTATAATGTACTTAAAAACATAACCAATTAATGGATTAGTTAATTTTAATTTCTTTCTCAAAAATTCATCTATTATAGTGCTATTGTTTTTAATTAATATTATAGTGCTATTGTTTTTAATTAATTTTCATATCTAGGGATTTGAAATTAAACCAGTGAAAGGTGAATGTTGTGGAAGATGTGTGCAGACCAAGTGTATTATCAATACAGCAAACAGTGCTGAACTCATCTTGAGTGTAAGTATGCTCTACATTCTGTGTCTCTACCAAATTTGTAAAGTTCCCTGTTTCAGAAGGGGATCATCTTGCCAGAGATAAGGCTTAGTGTGGGTTTGCACCTGAAAAATCAAAGACTCATCTAAAGCAAAACCTATCTACAATTTTTTGACCTGAAGGCAGGTCTCATGAAATCAAATTTTCTGGAAAGCTCTTCCTGGAATGACAAATCCAATACCATTGGGAGGGATTTTCATCCAAAGTCTGGAAGCTTGGGCTTGTTTGTGTTATTTGATTTCTGTATACAGAAAAACGCTAGTAAAGCCGCATATGGACAATTTTACTGCCCCTGTAGGTTGGAGGTTTAGGGCTGTTCTTAATTAACATGTAACAGTCTAGCTTTCCCAAGGCAAAATCCATTGGTGTGGATGATTTTTTTAAGGTACTCTACATACTTCAGAGACATTTTTCCTTCTCAAGGAAAATCCCATGTAAAACTGAATATTCTGTCCACCTATGGCACATTGCAGTACATGTAAGAATCTGTATCTGAAATGGCTGTTAACCTAAAAATGGGAAACAAGAGGAAAGTCATTGTCAGAAGACAATAAAATATCTGTCTGAGCTCTCTCTCAGATTTTCTTATTACATTTCGTATTTTGCTTGCAGCCTGGAGAGTTTAAAAATGATCCTACCAACAACTGCACCATTTATAGCTGTGTAGATGTCCACGATCAGCTTATCTCTTCCACATCTGAGATTACCTGTCCAGCATTTAATGAGGAGAGCTGCAAACCTGTAAGTAAAAATAGAATATTCACCTTCTACTCCATATCTAGATTACCTCAGTTTAGTTCAGCCATCTAAGTAAGAACAAAATTAAAACTCCGATGATCCTTCACCATAGTTTCTCAGTCCTAAGGGCAAAAGTTTCTAATAGATCCATGCACAGCCCTATGCGGTGCATAAAAGAAGATATCTGGGTGAGGATTCAAGGCTTATAACTGGTAACTGTGTCTCAGTAACCAAAATATTGGTCAGCACTGAGATACTAAATCTTTACTGAATGCTTAGTTTGGGATCATGTCTCAACAAGAACCATGTTTTCTTGAATGTTAAGGAAACACAAGCTGTTCAGTCAGTAGGCTGCCAGTAACACCATGCATACTCCCCATTCAAATCACAGAAGACTTCAAGAAAGCATTTGTTGGGACCGTTTCTGAGGAAAAATGACATTTCCTTCAAAGAGTTAGTTTTATTTTCACAATTCTTTTGTAAATTGATAGATTTCAAGTCTGGAAGAGACCATTATCGTTACTTATCTGGATAAATGCTACAGTTTTTGCTGGTTATTTCCTGACATTGATGAATTGCTCTCCTTAGTTATTGGCCTAAAAGCCTCTTTAAATACAGGGAAATAAAACAATATAATTTTTTTCTGTTTCTCTGTTCTTTTAGGGAACTATTGCATTCTTACCTAACGGTTGCTGCAAGACCTGTAAGTATGCCAGTGTATCTGAATCAACAACACAGAGAATGAATTTTCTTCTTAATTCAAACCATTTTCCAGCCATAGAGGCTGATATGTTTGTGTTTAAATAGGTACTTTTGTATTTATATTTGTTATTCCAAGCATTCACTGTCCAATCTCCCTGGAAAAGTTTAAGCTGAGGCAGAAAAATCCCTTAAGACAGATCTTTGAGTGCACTAGAGAAGCCCAGGGAATGCTGAACTGCAAGGAACTTCTGGAGCTATTTCACTACAAGTATTTTCTGATCCTTCCCTATAGGTGCACCTGTGGATAGTCGTACACCGTGCTCTGTCCGTCAGAGAGAAGACTTTATTGTCCACAAGGGCTGCCGTTCTGTGGACAGAGTTGTCATGACTGAATGTGAAGGAACATGTGGAACCTTCGCGCTGTAAGTACACTTATCAGACCATGAGGTTTAAATTCTGTTGGCGCTGAGCTTGTTTATATGAAAGGAACAATAAATAGGCAGGCTACAGAATGGTAGAAGACCTGGGCATGTCTGCTCCCCAAATCATAGATACAAAATCATGAAATCTGTGAGTGGACAGTCGATTTGTCTTAATACAAAGCAGAAAGTGTGTTAAATTGCCTTGGAATTCAGATAGCTATGATAAGGTGTATTCATCCAGTAAGAGCTACCTTGTCTGTCATTTGTGTCAGACAACCTTCACTAGAAATCATCATGAAAGAACAAGTATTATTTCCTATAACGGAAATGAGCCCAGTGAGCAGCCAGATTTGATGCTCACAAGCTCAAAAGCTGTGTCTCTATAGTTAACATCTAAAATGAAATACACATACATGTTTTAAAAGAAGATTCAAACATGTACAATTTGTATACACTAAATAAATTAGAAAACTAATGCTTTAGGGGTGATGTTAGATTTTGACCATACATTTTTCTCTGAAATGAGAGAATGTACAAAAAAGTGGCTATAAGTGGCTAGTAGGACACCTACCTGGTAGTGAGACAGTAAAACAGTGGAAAAAGAGAATTCTAACTCCCCAAAGAAACTGTCACTTGCTGCCTATCACTGAGTATGCCATGGGGTACCTTACATGAGAGAAAAATGATCTTTAGTATCACACAGAACTCTAATTGGCCAGGTGGTTTATTAGGATTTTGAAATACCTTATCATCTTAGGGTCTTTCTGTGGTTGCCTTTGCACACAAATATAAGAAAAAGATGGATCTTGACACAGTTCAGAACCTGATATAGACATATTCTGCAGGTTAGGAATGGTGCTCGGGAAGATGTTGAATGCACAGCTGCAAAAAATACTTTGCTGAGATAGGAACAGAACGAGCTGCTGCTTCTCCTTCCTATTAACACAGCCCTGACTGAGTTATGCTTTTGATTTACATGATGCAACTGTAGCCCTTGTAGCTAATTGATTGGTGTGATGCTATTTTAAATGGCATTGTAGCCCTTTGTCTATGCAGTTTTCTTATTTAGGTCAGGGCTTTGTCTCCCCTTAACTGTTGATCTGGTGTATTTAACATCCAACAGGGCTGGGCTTATCAGAAGGATCTAAGGAAGCTGATCTAGAACTCACTAGGGTTTTTTAATAGGACCAATTATTTTCCAAAAAAAGTGTCTCAGCAAGTGCAATGAACTTTAAAAGCATATTATTATAATCACTATTCTGTCAGATGAACTTAGCACTTTCATTAGCTATAACTGTGGCTCTTCTCACTGGAGTTCTGTACCTGATTTCACACTTTCCTTCTGTATGTTGGCTTCTGGCACTGAGTAACATTGCCATTTTCTATTTTAATAGGTACTCTGCTGAGGCCAATTCTATGGACCACAGCTGTTCCTGCTGCAGAGAAACAGCAACTACTGAGAAGCAGGTGGTACTGAAATGCCCCAATGGACACTCAATTTCACATAAGTATATGTACGTGGAAAGCTGCAGCTGTCAAGACACTGAATGCAGAATCCCAGGATCCAATGAGTCGCATAGCAGAGAAGAACATGACCAGGCAAGCTCTCTGAACCGTATCAAGAGGGCCATCAGCTTAACATCAAAGTGAAGACAGAAGAAAACTAGAAGCACTTGACTGAAAAGACTGTGCACCATTCTAAAGTTCCTTGACTCCTTTAGAACTTTGCTTTTCCCAGTTACTGTATCCTGTCTGTTCTCTGATTAATTTGAACAGTGCTCTATTTATTTGTGACAAAATAAGGACACAAATTCATATTCTTCCAAGTGCACAGCCTTTCGGGTCCTTTTACAATCTGCTTATTTTCTCTGCATGATTAAAAGCACATTTCAAAAAACATGGCTTTTGTACTTATTTACATACTGACTTGATGAGTGTGAATTTGAAAAGTTCTTTTTCAGGTTAGAGGAAGTCAAGTGATATATATCCCAAATTTTTGAGGAATCTATTTCTGGCTCCTTAAAAACTGAAATATCAATGTTTAAGGTGGGAGAGAAGTTGTTTCTGTCTGCCAGAACAAAGCCAAAGATGAATAGCTATCATGAAGTGATTCACATTACTTGGAGAAACTTCTAGTTCAGCACCAGATCTTATTGCAGCATAGCCATGTATGTTGAAACTGTCTCAGTTCATCACAATGATGTATTTTTACTAAAAAACTAGTCCCTGAGCTATGTCATATTCACATATGTTCATTCACAGTGCTTTCAGGATGTATAGTTAATACTATTATAGTAAGAGCTCTCCAAATTCCAATAATTGCAAAACAGATGCCCATCTCTAAGCTAGTAACCCTAGGCTTCCTCTACGGCAAATGGAGAGCAATAGCCATTTTTGACATTAGTTTCACAACAAAGAGTACATCCAAACAAGGTTAGCTTAATTGCATTCAAAAGTGCATGTTTATCTGCTCTGATATTATTGTAAAAGGAGCTGAAGCAGTTTAGCCAGAAGGTTTTCATCTTTTGAATCATCTGAAGTACAACAGGTAAACCACACCTGTTATATATGAAAAAAAAAGGGTTTTGGTATTATTTTGTCTCTGTTAATGCATGCTTCATTGTTCTCTACCCTTCTGAAAGTCTGAGCAACAGCCAACCTCAATAGTAGCATCTTTGCCACCATTTTGTGCTACTACTAGCCTGTCATGTGTGCTTCAACTTAGAATGTAGACACTGGTAGGAATGCACAAAAAATGAAACTCTGCTTATTTTTCAGCTTTACAATACTATAATTGGAGAGCTAATTTCTGTGGAGTTGGAGAGGTATCTAAGGAAGTTTTGTCAGTTTACAAAGCAAGATCCAGAGCTAATGAAACCTGCTTTCTGCTTCAGTATGGGTTTCTAAGGATTTTTATCTCTACATTCATTACAAGATGTGACTGATATTTATTTTCTGGGGCATTTACAAAGTCACTCTCCTCTGTAGATTTGTTATTGTCTAACAATTTCTGTGCTGACACTACAGCTGTACTTTTCCTCTAGTCTTTTGCAAAAACTGCTTTTCTGTTGAGATTTAGCTGTCTTTGATATTTTCATTTTTGCAGTTAAATTTGGCTGAAGTCAGAAAATAGCTTCCAGAGACAGATACAAGATGTGATCAAATCTGCCTTGCTTCCTAGGAAAAAAGAGATAAAATATTACTAGTCAGTAGTGGCATTTTGCTGCACACTGTATTTACACTGAAATCTAAAATCTCTCCTTCTTCATTCATTTTTCAGTTGTTCTGTAGTTTGCACGGGCTCTTTCTGTCCCTTCTAGTGATAGATGAACTACTTCTTAACGACGAAGTTTAAAGATACTGTGTCAATCAGTAAGGCTGCAGATTTTGGCTTTGCCACTGCAGGGCAGTCTATGGCTAAGAATTGTAGTCACTTTGGACCAAAAAGCAAGCTACCTCGAAAGGGACTTTGCACTTCATCAAGTAGAGGGTTTTACCTCTGAGAAGAAGGAATGCTGGTGTTTCCCCACAGACACCTGTGTGCTCTTAATAAGCACTGAAAAGAAATTATTCTGAAAGGCATTTACATGCATACACACGGTGGTGTTTCTTGCAGTGCTCTGGGTTATTGCAGCCCTTTCCGTTTCGGTGCTGGGTCAGTGCTGCCCATAAGCAGGTACCCAAGTGGATGCTGTCAGAGAATTCTTACAAGTGCTTGGCAGTTTGGGGTCAAATTGTACATGTGAAACCTCCATCCCTTTCTGCACTCTTAGTCACTTTAGAAATTTGTGGTTCAGTTTGCACCTGCTTTTCCAGTGGAACTAGATGACAAAATGGAACAGATGAAACTTTTTCCAGTGGAGAAATCCACACAGAGTCTTTGGGAGAGAAAGGAAGGAGTGCTACAAAGAGTAGTAGTGGCAGTGAGCAGCACTTTTGCTCCCCTCCACAACCCTCTTGGAAGTAAATGAAGGCCTGTACTATCTCATCCCATGAACCATTTTGTTTCTTAAAGGGCTGTTGGGTCTGCAGGTCACAAACAGAGAAAAAAAACAGCGGGACAAACTAAAGAAATCTCTCTCATTGCTCTCTCTGAAATGGCGATGTCAGCCCTTTAGGGACTCAGAGGAGATTGTGGAACCTTCTGATCCCATTGTCTTCCAGGCAGGACCTGCTGCAAGGGACCCTGGCAGCTTCATAAAAAGCATTAGTGCTGGAAGGGAATGGGCTCTATCTGTCCTCAAAGAATGACTCCATTCTCCAGCAATTTCCTTCTCCTCTGGAGTCTACTGAAAAGGGAGAAGTAGCAAGAGCACCAAGTCATGTCTCCATGCCCGAGTCCTGTGTTCATCTGCTCTTAGACTTTTTATCTAACCCCCCACTTTCATTGCTGGCAAAGGGTTTCTTTTTGGTTTGTTTCTTTTTCTTCATCACCCAGTACTTAGCAGTTTTAGTTTTGCCTTGAAAAATGAGTAAGTCTTCTTGGCAGGCAAGTGGGACTTCCAGCCACATAGCCTTTGAAGGTACTAAAAAATAAGGTCCCAGCTCTTGCTCTTTAAGGGTTGCCTGGTTTGGCCTCACTTTGTCAGGTTGTCCCTAGGTGTGAGATGAGCAGAGTTTCTCTAAATATGTGGTATGAACATATCCACAGGGCCCTTAAAGAAGCACTTGAAACTGCTGTAACATTTTGGTGAACAAAACAAAATTAAACAAACAAAAAAACCCCAAATCACAGCCTTATTGGTGCTTTCCTGAAGGGAAGGAAGAGCAGATATGGATGGACTGAAATTCCCCATTACAGGCTGGAGCTGGAATTTACCTGTAGCATACTTTTTGCTCTGGTTGTCCTGGTTGAGATTTTGAATTGTTGCCTTGGGGGTAGGCTTCTCTAAGGCAGCTGGAAGCTCAAGGAGATCTTTTCCAGGCACCTGAAGTCTTATAGGAAGCTCCCCACAGCACAGAGCTATCTGTGGGAGACCACCACCAATTGCTGGAGTGAACCCAAGTGGGTGGACTGCAGCTTGGGGAGGGTGCTGTTCCCAAAAGAGCACTGCAGCTGAGGGCCTCTAGTGCAGCTCACAACACATTCGCCCACTCTGACAAAAAAGATCCTCGCCCTATTGCATTGTGGGCCACCTGGGGGGTCAGGAGTGGGAAATACACAAGTATTCCCTTAGACACACTCTGACCCTTCCTTACATAGGTTGCATGCTTCCCTGGAAGCAAGGAAATTGTGGGATGCACCTTATCTGTGGAACACATGGGTTTCAGTCCTACTTTTAGTCTTCTTCTCCAAGATAGTTTGAATCTCAAACAATTTCTTTGCGGTTACCTGGAGATGCACTAGAAATTCAGTGTTGTTCATGTGAATCTACAGCAATGCAGTGAGAACTTTCTTCTGGAGTTAAAAAGGAGTTCTCAGAAGATTTGCTGATAAAGTAAGCACGGTTGTTTTGTGGACCGTTACTAGACAAGCGTTTTGAGAATACCAGGGGCAGAAAGAGCTTGTTAGCAATATGGAAAATCACTGCTGTTGTCTGAGGTGAGGCAGAAGAGATTCAGAAGTGAGGGAAAAGGCCACATGCAAACCAAGAACTCTCCCAAAAATAATACAAGGTAGAGGTTTCTGATCTAATAACAACCTTGCTTACTGATATGACTATGTAATATAATATTATTATTTTGTACTGCAGGAGAGGAAGGGTAATATAAAATTTTCAGTATGTTTACTATTCAACTGTACTTTGCTAAACCACACTTCACTGAACTAAGCACATACAACTCTGCACATAAGCCCCAATGAAAGGGCTTCAGCAAAGGCAAAGCCCTAAGTAAATAATCATGCAGTTACTGTGCTTGTTATACTCTGTTTGCATTTGTCTAGAAAGGCAAACTCAGATACAGGGAAAAGAGTCAGAAATAGACTTACATAGTCTGAGATCATAGGAAAGAAAATTCTTCTGAGTTTTAGATCCAGCAAAAAATGAAATACATTTAAATAACTGTTACAGTGATACGCAATTTCCAAAATTTCATCTTCCAGCAGAAGTTCTGAGGGTAGGGCATACTTTAAGGCAGAACAAGTTCTTCAAGTTAAGCAGCCCTCTTCCAGGGCAAAATTTCCTAAATTAATTCAATCTTTTCAGGCTACCACAAAGAACTGTGTTCTTAACTGGCAACCTCCCAGACTAAGGTCCAATGAGGCTACATAAGCCATCACTAATGTAGAAAATCCGGTAAGTTCTTTTGCAGCATCACCCTTTTAAAATATGTTATGTTCAAACTGAATGTCCTTTAGTGTTTCAGTTTTTCAGCATTCATATGTGAAATGCTTGAATTCCTTTCACAAACTCCTCTCTACTGGAAAACACCACTGTAATGTTTTTATGATCCCAAGACTTTGAGAAAACTACCAAAGAGTAGAACTCAGAGCTCAAAATATATTTTTGATATTGCTTTAATGCAACAGCTTCCAGATCACAACGTCTTTCTGCTGCAGAATGGTTGAAAGTCAGAAAACACTTTATGTTGCCTTTTGCTACTCTTTTGGCTAGCCTCCTCTCTACATTTGACAGAGAGGTGGGTTCTTCCAGCTGCCATTGAGCTTCCCTGGTTCCAGGAAATCATGGGTCTTCCAGTGATAAGCACTCTTACAAAGAGAAACTTGAAAAGATCATTCTGTAAGTTTGCTCCTGGTGAAAACCTCATTTGCCGTCTAGGTTGAACAGAAAAGCTGGTCATGAGAGCCTAATTGAATTAGTCACAAAAATACTAATCTCCGTGCATAGGAGAAGCTTCCTCCTCCCTATACCAAGGCATAAGTCTGACATAATGATAAGAAGAACGTAACAGGTTTTCAAATGGTCAAATATTAGCATGTATGTGGGGAGCAAGTTCGAGAAAAAACCTATGATACTGAGTAAAACAACATAGATATAACTACCCTATTTGACAGAAATCAAGCAGAGTTAAAGCACAGCAGAGCTGGGGTTGGGAAGGAGCACCTGCGCTTCGTGCAGCTCTCTTTCAAGCAGTAACAAAAGGCAACAGGAACAGTGATCAAGGAATGTGGCTTTACACAGTGCCTGTGACCTGACACAGCAGTTAAATTTCAATAGCCTGTCCCTTTGGACTAATGAAGCTGAGCACTTCTTGCCCTTTGTTTGCAGAATCCATGGGAGGTGTATGATCATTCTTCTCCTTATAAACACGGGGAGTCTGAGCAAAACATAGCACACTAAGGGCAGCTAGTTCTTGGATGGCCTAGTTCTACCTTCTGCAGAGGCCTAGGGAAAGACTCTGTCCCCATTTCCCTCGGTTTTCCTCTCTTTCTGGGTAGACATTTGGTTTTAAAAGAAAATTGGTGTTCAGCCACCTACAAAACTACTTTGGTTTTAGTGGCTACAGCGTTCAAGGCAAGGCAAGCTCTGAAACTTGGATGACATAGAAAAGTTAGTTGCCTACTGCAAAATATTAGTTTATGCTGGAAGGATCCCAATCTCATGAATCCAGTAGAAATGCTCTGAGGGAGTTTTATATCAGGCCCTTAATAGAGACACAGGCTAAGTCCAATTTAGGAAAAAAAACAAGCCAAGTTTGTTTAGCTTCCCACCTCAACTTGTCCTCTGCCCATCTCTCAGCCTTTCTTTTGGCTTGCAGTAACTTTCAGTCATGGTTACTGGCTATGTAATTTCAGGGTTTTAGAGGCTTCTGTATTAAGTATGCAGTGGCCTCTTCTGAAATATCTTGGCACTCATGAAATAAGAAATTGCTTTTTTAAAAAGAGGTGGAATCTGCTCTAGTCTAAACCCCATAAAGCTCTAATTATTACAGCAGAAATTTCACATCATTCTCCACAAGGGGCTCTGGGTTCCCTTTGTTTTGCTACTCCATACTTTTCACCAGGAAGGTTGTTTAAAGAAAAATCTTTCAAGTAGAAAATCTCGAGGGCCCAACCTCCCAATGAGATGGCTTTCTATGCAGAGAGTCTTTCTTATGTGAGGAAGTGCCAATAGGTCAAAGAGACCTGTGTGCATGAACACCAACCAGCCGTGTCATTACTCCTTGTACGTGGATTTTGAAAGATCTACATCTTCTTAAAAAAAAATAAATAACAAAGCAGCAAAGAACAGCTGAACTCTTTCCTTGCAAACAGGAATAACTAATGTCCTCAATTATTTCATGAAAAGTCAATTTGTCCCGTAGTGAGATGGAGAGGTTAAGGAGCTTTGTGTTTGCTCAAAGACAAAATATAAGAAAACATCCAACCATTTCATATCTAAATTAAAATACTGAAGGCATTCTTCATGTATGTTAATGGACAATTGATCACAGAGATCCATTCCGTCCTTTTCCCCTGCCTGCTGCAGATCACCTTATACCTACTGACAGCTGTTTCAAACTGAATGGTAGACCTAAATCTGGTGGATCAAATAAATCTTTAATGTAAATTTTCTAAAGTCTATAGTATCATACAAAGGATAAAAATGTAATACATGTTGTTTTGAATTCTACTGGCAATTTAGAATGCACAAATGATTGTTGTAACTATCAGTTATGTAAAATATTTTGCCAGATTCACTTCAGATGTTTTTTTATCGTGTGGATTATTGGCACAAGAGGGCTTGACACCAAATCCAAATGAATTGTTTTTCTGTCTAATGTTACCTTGTTAATGAAGTATGCATCATTTCTTTAGAGTTTTTATCTAGTCAGTGCTTGTAAAACATCATTTTATAGTGGATGCTCATTCTAAGAAGCAGTACCAGCTTTGCCTGAAATGAAGTGGAATATGAGAGGATTTCAAAGCTGAACCCCACCAGTGTTTGGACAGACCCAGGATGGCCTTAATGCTTTACGCTATGTATTGAATCACCTTTTGACAGAAAGAAATTATACAAATGCAACTGCCAGACTTCAGTACAGTGGTTGGATATTAATCCACCCAATGCCCCCTTTTTGAGTGCCTCTTTACCAAGTTTGTAGCAAAAATTATAAGATATGAGTCACTGGTGTATTACATTAGCTTCATGATGGTTTATCTTCAATGAGTCAGTGGTGATAAAGAAGCTGAGTTAATATTTACCTATTGTATTTACTAAAATCACATACCCTTTAATGACAAATGATCCATGAAATGGGCGGTAAAGGGGCCAAGAGGAATTGTTCTTTTTGGTAATACAGCTGCAGAAGAGGGAAGGCCTCTTATGCCACAGGGTCCAATGAAGGGAAGAGTTATTAATCCCAGTATGTCACTGCAGGGGGAATAGTTATAACTTGCATGCCAGCAATAGCAATGATTCAGTAGTAAGTGATCAACATAGTCTACAAGCTCCCTGTCAGTCTGAATTTCCTTATGAAATGCTTCCATGTATTTCTTCTGAAAACCTCAGTGTTGCCACGCTTGAATATAAAAACTTCATTTGAATGCAAATATCCTTCCCTTGTCAGTAGCCCTGAAATCATTGCAGGAGAGTGAAGCATCCAGTGATTTCTAAGGAGTGTAGCCTGAAGTATCTGTGGAGAAGCTAGAAGCAGCAGCTCTGGTTAGTCACTAACAGGAACTCTGCTCCCCAGCAAATGGCAAAGGAATGGCAAAAATGACAGAACAGACAAGCAGAGGTAAGAAAACAGCTAGGTACAAGAGCAAGACAACTAGGTTTCCTATTTCTCAGAGTAGCAAGAGTTGTGCTCTTGCTTTTCTCAGATGAGGATCTCAGATGATGGATATTACTTTCTCTGCTGAGTAGAGCATAAGTGGATGTTGGTTCAATGAATTGTTTTATTCTGTTTGTTCCTTGAACACCATTTTGACCTGTGTTTTTAATGCTCTTCCCAGGCCCCTAAGTGGTAAGTGGGGCTTGCAGGAGGAAATCATATCTTTTGAGCCACCCAACATGTAGAAGACAAAGGGCTCGGAGTTGCAGTGGTCAACCTCACTACGTCTTTGTCATCAAAGGACTACTCCAACTTGAAGGTACCTTTGACAAGTAGTTAGTATGTGGTTCCTGCTGCTTTTGTGCTTCTCAGTGGGAATAAGGCGATTTTTTCTAGAGTCAAGTATCATACTCCTACAGTCTGATTGTTCTTTCTGCTCTCATACCAAAATGAATGAAATAGGTGCCTTGATTGCCTGGGTGGGATTGCAGAATGAAGAGGACCATGATTAAAAAATTATGGACTGTATCTCAGCAGATTTATCCATTTGGATTTTGACACTAGGTTTTATTTTGGAAAATTAATAGCTTTTGGCTTTCCATCTTTATCCTCAACTAAGCTCTCTTAGTCTGTGTCTGTGGTCTACTGACTTATGTGCTTTTCCTCCTGGGCTTCACAGCCCTTCCCCACGTCTCCCATTAACTGTGTTCTGTGGCCTGAACAAGAACTCAGTTTGAAAGTTACTGTGAGAAACTGCTGAACTTGAGTGTTAGTGTTGCACTGTATTCGATTTCAGATCATCCTCATACCTGCAATGTCATATTGTCACAGTTAGGTTTATCTACTAGATGTTCTCCTGCTTTACTTTGTACCTACTTGGATGGAGATCAGCAGGAAAAATGTGTTATGCCTAAAAGGAAAAGCAGCACGAGTCCATTACTTCCATCCCCAGTGCTATAAAACCTGTTGGTTCTGTATTCCAGCCAAAATGGCAGGGCTTCAAGAACAGATTTTGCCTTCCAGTAGCACCCTGCCTCAAATGGGACTGACAATGGAATTAATGGGACACAGACAGTGGCAAAGGGGTAACATGAACTCATGTTTCATGTACTGCACAACGCTCTTGCCAGCTACTGCTGGATTTCCTTTGGAGCAACAGCGGCAGCAAATCTTCATCTGGAAGACAATTGCGCCTGCAGTTCTGTAAGCCACTTTGTAACTGTGGGGGCAGCAGCTGAAAGAAGCAGTGGAATGACTTTGGTTCACTCAACTTTGTGAGTAGCAGAAAGCCTGGTAAAGCAGGGAGCAAGAAGTTGTTCTTAAGAGACAACTTTCTGTCTCCAACCAGATAGAAGGGCTTGCATATTCCCAGGTGGGTGCATTGACAGATTCAAACTGTGGCCTTGCAACCAGGGTGAAACCTATGTCCACCTTAAACTGTATTTGTGCCCACTTACTACTGGCAACCACTCTAGCATTAGGATATTCCCAAAAGAGCGTGGAGTAGCTGCAAGTGTGTTATCTGTGTTTGATTTGCCAGGACCAGGTGAGAGGCTTCCTCTCTGTCAAGAGCAGTTCCCCCACAGCATGGATGAGGTAAAGAAATGCTAGGGCAGCTTGTGTCAATCAAGGAAGAAAATTCCTAGAAGAGACTCTAAAATTACTGATATCAAATGTCTGTAACAGGATGTCCTGTAGTGGACTGCAGAGCTCATGACTGAGCCTACTGGCTTTTTTATGGGTATGTAATAGGATGTTAAAGTGCTTTGATAGAACCAAGGGATGCTTTTGCAGGAGCATAACTTAGAGGTGAAGGAATGAACTGTGGTCTACATTTTGATGGGACTCAGGCACTGGTCCTTTATGATGTTTGGAGAAACCACCACCTCTGTGTCCATAAAGAATAAAATAACTTTCCATGACTGGCTGATGTGATTAAATCCCATTTGTGCAGTACAGGTGAGAATTTTGTACTTTGTGAACTAGTGTTTGTTCCTATTTCTTGCAGCAGTAAGTCTCTGGCCTTTTTTTGTAAGATATTTTGGATACACTTCTTAAAAGACAATGCCTTCCTGCCAAAAGATTTTGCTCTAAATAAACCCTACATTATGCTTGACCTTGCAGTTCTTTTTGTTCTCATGTTTAGAAGCCACCGATAAGCTAGCTGAGGCAACAAACACGTTTCCTTGAGCTGGGGGACTGTACTGATGTGCAAGCCAGAGAAAAACTCTGAAACAGGCCAGTGACTGCTTGTAACTAATCAGATGTTAAGAAAAAGAAATACTATTGTTGCCGAAGAAATAACAGCCGTGTAGGAGGAGGATGGTGAGACCCATTTGAAAAAGTGGAAGTTAGAAAAGGACAGCTCTCTTTCCCCACAGAGCAAGAGAGAACTGGGTAACTTTCTTTTCTGAAAGACAGGAGGTTGCTGGGTGCTAATCATGAGCGACTGAAAGAAAATTTAATGAAGCTCCACCTTTCAGGGACCCTGTCATCAATGTTTTGTTCTCATGCCAAACTCCTGGACTATAAAAATCTGCCTATAAGCCAAGAAAAAACACTACCCTGAAAGGATTTTCAAGTTACCACTCCATGGCAAGATGGAAATAAAAAAGGGGAGATCATTTTGGATCTTCTGCCTAATTTGGAGTTGTTGCAAGGGCAAAGAACCCGTTCAGATAGGTAAGAAAAAATCTAATTCTCAGATTACTTGCTCTCATATTGCTCTCCATAGGTGAAAAATAGAGATGACAAGTGAAAATGTGTAACATACTCATGTAAGAGCTGTAGACATGCCAGACACTGTTTAACATTGTACATTTTCCTCCTTATTGTCAACTATTTAAATATTTTACTTTTTTTCTTTCATTACTAGGTAGTGTGTCAATTGTTTTCGGTCCTAAGGGACTAATCTCTATAAGGAGACCCTCTGGATGCAGTTTGCATCACAAAAAAAAAGAAAAAAAAGTAGTGACACCCTTTTCAACATATTTCACTGTATTCTTTATAGAAGAACTATGTATCCTAATGCCAGCTAGGCCTAATTGACCAGTACGAAATGCTGCATTAGGAATAATCACATTTTTTTGTGGTCTGCTGCACTGTTACGTCCTGGGTTGATTTTGAATGTCTTACACTTTTCCCAACTGCTTAATACAAAAACAATTGATGTAACAGTTATTGCTATCTTAGAAATTCTAGCAATTCCACTTCCAAGAATAGCCAAACTTTCTCATTTGCCCTCATTATTGTATAGAAAAGTGCTAAATTGCCCTAATCCACTTTAGTGCCACAAAAACCTCTGGCAAATAATAGTCCCTTTAAAAAAGGATTGTTTCTGTAAGGACTTGGCACTTGAGGTTGTGTCTCACATTTCTGGCATTAAGATCTGAATTTCTCAGTTTCCCCCTGCTGATTCTTAGGCAGGAGTATTTAATGATACTTTAGAGCTCACTGAGTACATTAATTTTTTATTACATTACTTTATTTGATCTGTGATGGATGTTGCTATGTTGACATTCCTAAATGTGCTACCTAACCAGCACAAAGAAATTTGCCCATTTTCATTTGTCATTCTTTCATATGAGCCTAGAAGAAATGCCAAACGCATTTCGTAGCAAGCATATATGACTTAATTCAGGTTAATTCATGTCATCTTCGGGAAGCTCAGTGGTATGAAAACTACTTTCTGAAGTGATGTCTTATTTGTACTAGAAGTGCATACCTGTAGCTTTGACAGAGGTACAGCTTAGAGATCCAAAGCAGCATGAGTTTTGGTTGAGAAGCAAAAACAAGTAGCCCTGAGCTGACTGCTGAAGGTGGTAGCAGTCTCAGCCATGAGAACAGCAGCTGCTGTTTTGCTGCAGAGTCACGCCGGCTGTGATATCTCCCGGAAGGGACTCACTACAGGACTTTGGACTGAAGTTCTGCCTGTGTTAATAAGCAGCATTTCAAAAGTAGAAATCACATTTAGACATCCAGGATAGGATTCCCCTTACTTCACATATTTACAGGATAAATGTGTCTGCAATGTAAATATAGACACAACCTTTATAGACAATTGAGACGTGCATGCAGTTTTGAGCATCCTGTTAGGTAGATATGTAAGGTAGGGAAGCTGAATCTGTTCTGCTTCTCACTGTTAACTTAAAGGAGCCAGTGCTAATCTGCTTACATTGAAGCTATCACTGCTATGGACTTCAAAAGCTCAGTGAGATGTAACGTCTTCCCACAAGCTAGTATTTTCCTGGAGTTGTCATTTTTGCCTTTGAAAATCTCTCCTTTAATGTTTTTCAGGAAAAAAAAAAAGGCAAAGCACCTAATATGGGGTGAATTTCTAAGCTCTCTTCCTATGACTTTTTCTTCAGTTCAGGTCTCTACTGTTGGTAGGAGTGAATGTGCCACCTGGGGCAACTTCCACTTTCATACATTTGACCATGTTAAGTTTACTTTTCCTGGAACCTGCACATATGTCTTTGCTTCACACTGCAATGACAGCTACCAGGACTTTAACATCCAGATCAGGCGCAGTGACAAGAACAGCTTCCTGATCTACTTCACTGTCACCATTGATGGAGTGATCCTGGAAGTGAAAGAGACAGGCATCACCGTGAATGGGAACAAGTGAGTGAAGACTGTGCTGTTGTTTTCTAGTGCTGCATTTCTACTGCTATGTGTTAGTGACAGGTGGTCTGTCTAGAAAGTGGTCCTGGTCTGTAGAGGTGCAAGTGGCTCTGTGTGGTATGTTCATGGCTCTTTGAATAATGTGCTGTGAAGAGCCCAACCCATAGTGGTGGAGGAAGCAAGAAACATTTAAACTACATCTCCCAAGGATCAACACTAAAAAGTTATCAAAAGGCAACGTGTATGTTACAAAAACAGAAGGTGTAGGTTTCCTTAATGTTACTTTGATTTGGGAGGCAGGGATGGAGGAAGTGTATAAAACCTAACACTTTATTTATAGAAAGTTTAGATTTTGTGGAAGCTTTCTGTTATCTTTTTTTTCTAAAAACATTATTTCTGTGGTACTAACCCTACTGTTGTATGCTGCTATTCAGGAACAGATGGTCCTTTAAGGAAAAGTTGCTGTTTCCAGATAGATTAGTCTAGAAAATTGCACTGCTTTGCAGATCTAAAATTGCCCTAGGATCTTCTTATAAAAAACCCAGAATTTCCAGTAGTCAAAATCCACACCTTTAATTCTAATTCAAAATGAACCAGAAAGCAAACTGAAAACAGAAGGGTAAAAATACTCCATAAGTAAAAAGTCATATGCAACAGTAGCTGAAAGTTGGGCACTGTTTTAAGGGCAGTCTTCATGAGAAGTGGAGAGTTCTGCTTCTAGCATATAATTATTAAGGGCAAAGGCAATCTTTGACTCTGGGAAAACCTCTCACAAGCTTCTTGGACAGAAAATTGCAAACATATGGGCTGTCTTCTCAGCCTTGTCAGCCTTCTAGAAACAACCAAATATAGAATAGCATCCATCACTCATTTGTAATTATAGTACCAAAGGCCATATGTGTCTCCTAAATCAAAGGGACAAAACATCTCCTAAATTTTAGCCATCTTCTGAATTTCTAAGTTTTTCAGACTGTGGGAAAATGAACAGTAATTGTCTCAGTAAGATGGAAAACTAATGTAGGTCCGACTTGCATTGGCATATGAGTAACAGAACAGAGATCTTTTCACATCTCTCTGAATCCAAATGTCAAGGAAATCCTGGAGGGATGATAATCTCCAGTGTCCTCATGTGGAGAGCCATTTTCCCCATATTGTCTTCTTGTTGATTATAAACTTTTGGGTTAGGTCCTAGGATATGTAAACAGGCAGAGCTGGTTTGGTATCAGTTCAGTGGCTAATGTATCGACAAATGACCAAAATACATTGTGTTGTGGATTAAGGTTAGTAAAAGGTCACAGTGGACAACGTGATCACACCTAAATTTAATGCATTGTGTGGATGAAGGCTGACCTTGAAAAGAGTGTTCCAACATCTTATTTAGTTCCTTTTGACTCTAGTGTTTCTTCCTATATCTCTGTGAGAATTTAATTTGTCTTTTTTTCAATGCAATCTGTTTTGTTCCCTCCAATTTCCAGGATCCCCATGCCCTTCAGCTTGAAGAGCATCCTGATTGAAGACACCTGTACTTACCTCCAAGTCACTTCCAAGCTGGGCCTTACACTCAAGTGGAACTGGGCTGACACTCTCCTAGTATGAACAGCCAGTTAGCTATTTATCTCCTGGTGAAACTCATCAATGATGAAAAGCAGAGTTGGATGCAGGCACTCTGTTTATATAAAAAATTGTGGGAGGGAGGGATCACTGAATCCATAAGCTGCTAGGGAAATACCAAACTAGGTAATAGTTTCATGGGGCAGGGTCATGAAGTCACAACCCCTAGACATTTCCAGCTTATTTCATGTGACTGATTTCATGTGTTGCCACTGTTAATCCTGGATGTAATACATCTGTGGTTACTTCCTTGCTCCATGGGACACTGGCTGCAACACAGACAGTCCCTCCAGCTCTGACTTGTTAGTTATCCCCTGCCTCATCTTGCATGGGAAACTAATCTGTGTGTCCTTGTTCAGACCTTGACCTCTCTCATTCCAAAGCGATGCTATTGTGGGAATTCCTTTCTAGAGATCTACCCTGCAATATCCTCTTCTTCAATAGTGTATTTACAGTTTTGTATGTGAACACTTATCCTTCACAACTGGCACGGAGATTAACTAAATGGAAGTTGTGTCATGTTTTACACTTCAGAGAGATAGAGTGAGGGTAAAAGGTGAATAGAGAGAAAAAATATCAGGAAGCAATCAGGTGAGACTGAAATTTGGATTTATTGAAGTATTTGCTTCCCCCCTTTCTCTAATTAATACCTAAATGTCAGTGATGTCAGTACTATTCTTCAAGCATGTAGGAGTCACTAAGTGCTGTAGTTTTATCTAATGTGCAGATCTGGATCTTTATTTCCCCTGAGTATGAACAAAACAAGTCTGGGGAGACCCATCCCTAAAAGTGCTATAAAGGTTTCCATTTACCCTATGGGCTGGAAAAAACCCTTAGATATGGCTAAAAGCTGACTGGAGCCTACTTCTTTGCAGCATCCAGCATTATAGCACAGTTATCTGACCTGCCCAGAGAGGAGCTGTGGTACCATGCAAGAGGTATAAAATGTCTATATACCACTGTCTCTATACTGGGAGGCACTGATTAAGGATTAGTGCAGTATTCAGCATGCTTCAGTTAGCTCTTTAGTAGGCACAAATGACAGCTGCTGGAGGATTATCTTCCCATTTGAATTCAACCTGTCTATGGGTAAGTTTCATGAAAGGTTTGGAAAAGAAAAGGAGACTGCTACAATTTGGGAATGAGCATTTCTGTGCAAACCACTTTGTAACATGTGCTGCTGATGTGGGGAAGTCTTTTAAACTCTCTGTTTCCTCTTTTGTAGCTGGACCTGGAAGAAACATATAAAGAGAAAATATGTGGTCTGTGTGGGAACTATGATGGCAGTGAGAAGAATGATTTGATTTTGGATGGTAGGTCATAAACACGGCATATTCCACTCAGAACAGACCTCTTAATACATGACATGAAACTTGATATCTCTATATTTAGCAGGGTTTCAGATTTCCTGACTGACACATGAACATCTCCATATACAGCATATATATTTTAAGAGGTTCTGGGATGATTTGGGTTTCTGATGTTTTCAAAATTGCAAGAGTCTCAAACCTCTCTGACCCAAATTAATCGCTTGGCTATCAACGTTGCCAAGTTTCCAACTGGTATTACCATACTTAAGGAAATGTACAAGTGCATTTTCTGTTCTTCCATTTTAATCATTTACATGTGATTATTTTTGCCTCTATAATGAAATGAAAGCATCAGAGAAAACACAAGGGAGGTCACTGAGTATCTTTGAAGAAACTGTGGTGCCATCCACTGACACCTTCAGATATTGCAAATAGCTGAGGATACAATCCTGCAGCAGGTTGTATGAGTGAAAAGAAACCTGCATCCTGACATATTAACTGCAGGACTGAAGCCAAAGTAATAACAGTACCCCTGCATGTAATACCTGGGCTTCTTAAATCACCACAAGAATATTGTCATCTACCTCACCCATTCAGAAAGAATCCTGAGATTTGATTAAAAATATAATTTCTAGTAGTAGATTTGAGAGTTGTTTTCATATTTTGTATGAAGTTTTGGATGTATTTTAGTCATTTTTGTGCACTTTACTTCACAAGGGCAATAGGTAAAAATTAAAGACAGTTCAAATTTTTCTGAAGAAGCAGTTTTCTACTGAGAAGCATTGCTCTGAGAAAACCAGGCTCTTCTTATATGCATCTTGTTCTACACATAACATGTTCCCACACCTGGGGACTATGTGGCCTCCCACATTTTTCCTTCCTGCTCCTAATACATCCTTCTCTTTGGGCTGAGTAGGTAGAATTCTGTATACCTGTTCAGGCTAAGATCCACTGCATGTAAAGGTTCAAAATTTCTCATCACCTACAGGCTCCTTTCTCTTATCGAAGGAAAAATCCCATATCTGCATGAAGTAGCTCTTCTTGCAACTTTGTTCTTTATATTTTTTAATGTCAATTGAGATCCTTGGAAAATCGCATGGCTCCAACAGGTCTGAACTTTAAAAGACTCCTTGTTTCCAAAAACATTAGTGGTAAAGAGCTTGAAAACAATGCTTTTGTGGAAATAGTTAATGGTTAAGGGACTGAGTCAGTATAGGAAAATAGATCTGGTCAGAAATCTGTCTAGTAGAGATTTGGGGGAAAAAAAGGGAGGGAATAGCAATTCATGCATATTCTCCACAACATTTTACACTTTGTCAGAAAGATTTCTT
This sequence comes from Sclerurus mexicanus, assembly GCA_013396755.1. Classification (NCBI taxonomy): domain Eukaryota; kingdom Metazoa; phylum Chordata; class Aves; order Passeriformes; family Furnariidae; genus Sclerurus; species Sclerurus mexicanus. The sequence continues at coordinate 37,477 of VWZF01007246.1, forward strand.
ATGCCCAGGATCAAGTTTCTGGCAAAGTATTGGGAAAATGCACCCCTCTACCTAGTGTAATGGTTGCATACATATATTATGGGCCTGTCTTTCCATCTTCTCTAACTTGTAAGAAGTAATAGATTTCCAGTTATTACAAACATTCACACCTAAAGCTTTACATTAGGTTCTGATAGTAGAAGACAAGTTAAAATGTATGACTATTACACATACAAATGCAAAACTCTGTAAGACCAAATACACCCTTAAACAGAAATCTTTGGCAATTATGAGATGCAATAGGAAGGTCAAGAGTCTCATGTGATTTTAAATGCCCAGGCTGACAGCAGGCCCAGATACAAGTGTGCCAGACTCCTGTCTCTAGCTCAACAGAAGTCATCTGCTAAAATATGGATGCTGGTTAAATTTGGGCATTTGGTGAAGTGCATACTGCCTTAGAGCCTAAAGACTAAGTGCACCTTTTCAGCCCGTTAACTGATCTAAAGAATTGCAGGTATTTACTGAGGTGCATCTGCGGATTTTGCAGGGTACAAAATGCATCCGAGACAGTTTGGGAACTTCCACAAAGTAGAGGATCCATCACAAAAATGTGCTGATGTGAGTCCAGATGATCACACTGGAAGACATCCTAGGAGGAAAGACAATAGATGTAGTATATACGTAAGTATGTATGACCAAGAAGTATAAACCTTCCTGAACTATAGCGCTGAAGAGACTCTGTTGAAACAAGTATTAATTACAGAGCATGCACTAAACTGAATTTTTCAGGACTCTACATATGAATTTGAGCAAAATGCTGATCTTAGTGCTGAAAGAATATGCTATTATTCTGCTGAAGAAATAAATAGTGGGAAAATGCATGATTAAATGACAGCTTCCAGTCCAAGAAAAAGGACTTCATGACAGAATGTTAGACTGGATAATCTCCTGAGGTCCCTCCAACTTGAATTACCCTATGGCCCTGCAAGAATTGTGTTATCAAAACTTGCATGTGTACCCATAAGCCTGAAAAGTCATAAAATGTCAAGTATTGCTTTTCTTTTTTTTTTTTTTTAAACAGAAAAAAAGATGCAAGAAACTTATGTCCCATTTTGGAAACTGCCCCAGAGTGGTTGCATTTGATGACTACGTAGAGACCTGTGCTGAAGATATGTGCAATTGTGCAGTAAACTCTTCTCACTCTGACCTGGTTTCCAGCTGCATATGCAGCACTTTAAACCAGTACTCTCGAGACTGTGTCCTGAGGAAAGGAGACCCCGGGGAATGGAGAACCAAAGAACTCTGCTGTAAGTAACTACTGCTCTGGAGATATCTTTCAGGTTAGACATTTATGCAAGTATTCTGATTCCAGTGAAGCAAAGGGAGAAGCTCTAAACTACTGTGAATCCATCTGTAGAAGTACTTTGGCAGAAACCTTGTTAGTCCAAAAGCTTCTAGAAATTTAACTTGATTTTTCTTCTTTAATTAGAACAATAGCTTGATATTGCCTCTCTCCTTCTTACAACTAAGTTTTCTCCAATTCTTTTTCTGAATTTTACCAGGCACAGTTAGCTCATAAACAGCCTTATTTCAAGTGTTGACAATTAGACAGAAATACTTACTGAGATACATAATATGTTTGTACTTAGTTTATCCTGTGCTTTCATAGCCAGTAGTCCAGCTACGGAGCAGGAAATCACTGTAAATCCAGGGGGAAGGCTACAGCTAGTTCATCCAAACTGCTGCTGGGGGTGCCATACTGCCACAATGCCTGATGCTTCAGGCAAAAATAAACTATTATGACTCCATAAATGATTCTGGTGTTCTTTGCTTGTATCATTACTTCAGCCAACCTTGAGCTAGTAAGATAATGTAAGATAGCTCATACTTCCCGGAACTACAGTTTTGTCCAAAGATAAAGTAAAAGTGGCCATAAAAATTTCTTGTAGAGGTTAAATAAACATGACATATCTGGATAGAAGGTCTTGCAAACAAGATATGGAGGAAAGGAGGAAGAAGGAGTCAGGTAGTGATACAATGATTTGAGCAATCTTATAAGTACACCATTAACATACTCCCTTTTCACTTGGCCTTGCAGATCAGGAATGCCCAAACAACATGGAGTACATGGAATGTGGAAACTCCTGTGCTGATACATGCGCAGATCCAGAAAGGAGCAAGATTTGTAAAGCCCCATGTACAGATGGCTGTTTCTGTCCTCCTGGTAAGGCAGCTCACTTTTCCCAGTGATCACACACATCAGGGGACAAAGAGGGAGGTTGTTCTCTTTCTTTAACATTTTACACAATAAATGAACTATTTCTTCTAGTATAATTTAAAATTTTTTTATTTGAAAGAACCAGATCTCTAAAGATTCAAGATCCTGACACTGTAGGAAGAAAGGGAAAGATTATGCAGATGTAGAAAGAGGAGAGGTGTTCTCTAGACAGTAAGAATAAAGATGTCTGGTGAGATGCCTCCCTGCTATGAGACTAAATGTTGATACAGCTTAAGTGACACGTAACATAAGTGCATTTCCAGGTATGTGCATGTGTAAATTTGCACATGAAATAGAGTCTGAGATAAGGTTCTGGTTTTGGTTAGATTCACTACTAGAAAAGGATGGAAACTGGCTTGCATCCTTGCAATCTGGCACTTGATAATCCTGTGACAGTGGAAAAATTTCGTAACAGTAAATATTCTTTGAGTTCTGCACTGCTTTCATTTGAGCTCCAGTAAGAAATATTTCCCATCTGTTAATCCCATCTGAAAGGGCCTGCTGTGGTGTCTTCCTTGCAAGTATCCCATTCATTTAAAGAAATACTCCAGAGTTTTTTCCTTACTCCAATCTCCCCAGACTCACCAAATGAATATTAACTAGCCAATATATCTGAACAGGAACTATCCTTGATGACCTCGGTGGCAAGAAATGCATCCCCAGAGACAGCTGTCCCTGTATGTTTCAAGGCAAAGTCTACTCATCTGGAGGAACTTACTCCACTCCCTGCCAAAACTGGTACTGTTGCGATCCTGATGGCACTAACAAGGCAGAAGTATTTATTTCTGAGCATTGATGAGTTGCATTTTGTACTTTCCTCATCTCCCCACCACCACCTTTTTCTGACATTTGTCTTAAATAACAATGCAAAGTTTGGGTCTGAATTTCAGCAGTCCAGGAAAACTTAGAAGTAGTTCTCAACCTCACATAGTTATTACCACCCTCACTTGAAACTGGTTGCAAAAACTGAGCTCAAGATTTCAGAATGCAGAAAAATGAGACTTTTGGCAGATTAATGCAGAGGCATTGGCCACTAGAGTGAGAGGAGGAGTTAATAAGTGACATTTCCTTTGTAGACCTCTGGATCTACAAAGGCTTTTTAAAGGCCTGGATCTCAAAAACTCTGATCCTTGAGAATGATTTGATTTAGAAAAAAAAATGGTAGCTTGAACCCATCTCCATTCTGCACTAGTGAAAGGTGATACAACCTTAGGTATATTATTCTCAAAACACTTCTATTTCTTGCTTTGATACCCATCTAGTGAGCGAACAGTTGTATGTGTTATTTGAGCTCCTGTGACACAGCATCATTTCTTGACCATAGGCCTGACCCTTACTTTAAGGAGGAATTAAATGTGTTGTAATACATGATGGGGTAGGCCAGATGTTCTGCAAATCCTTTTGGATTATTATTTCCTGCAATTTTGAGTAACTGAACTTAATGAGCTTTGGGTGGTTCCCGTCTAGCCACACCCTCCCTTTTTCCTCTTAAAGCCTGAACCTATGTGGTGGGACAGTTTCCTCTTGTGTGTTCAGGTCTAAGAACTATAATTCTCATTATCTCGGGTCCTCCACAATTAGCTGTTGAAATGTTGAATCAGTAACTTGCTGAACAGTTGCATCAGTAGCACAAAACATTGCAAAACCCTGTTTGGAGTTCTTTCTTTCCTTAAAAAATCAAGTAAACCATGTAGACCCTAAAAAACCTTCCTTGCTTGACCATCTCATCATCTCTGTGAGGGAGCTAGCTCAAAGCCCAGTGCAGCTCACTCATTGAAATGAGTTCAACCATCACAATTTCAGGGCCTAATAGAAAGTCTTCCTCCCACTGGGTTTTAATAAGACAAATAACAAGGTAAAAAGACATAGAGCATGCATTTGTGCAGATTCAAATGGTGTATCACTTTGTTCCCTTGGAGCTCTGTTTGTTCTAACTGCTATTTCTCGGGTTTTGCACAGTACTTGCAAAGGAGGCCACTGGAGCTGTATCTCTCTGCCCTGTTCAGGAAGCTGCCACATAGATGGAGGATTCCATATAACAACATTCGATAACAAGAGATTCAATTTTCATGGCAACTGTCATTATGTCCTAGCTAAGGTACGAGCAGTATCCCATCTTACTCCTAAATCTCTTGAGTAGCATGAAACATTAAACTGTAGTGGAGCTCTATATGACCTAATTTAATTAAAAGACACCAATCCAGCAAAGCTTTTCAATGCCTACTCAGTCTTAGACCCCATAAATTTTCCAGTTTGCAATGGATTGCATGTCAATTGCTGATGTTTAGCTTCAAAATTTTGCAACTTCAACACAGTGGCACTTTTCTTAAAATTAAATAATTTTCTTAATGGATATATTAATGTGGATTCAAACATTTCTCCTCAAGTGTTCCTTGTGTGTGATTGTCAAAAGGAAGTGGATGAGCAAAATTTTCTGCAAAAAGATTGAATATGACTGTCTGCAAATAAAAGATCCACACAGGCTGACAGCAAGGATACAGGGTGCAGAGAAAAATTAGTGAATATTGTTGATTTTGGCAATAAATACACAGTCTGCAGTTAGAGACCAAATACCCCTATTCTTTCATTATTCCATCTTAGTCTTTCAGAGACCCTTTTTCCTCTTCTAGCTCCCATACTGTAACAATGTCTGCACATCTCTTTTTTCATGTCTTTTCAGAACACTGATGACACAATTGTGGTGATTGGAGAGATCATTCAGTGTGGGACATCAAAGACAATGACTTGCTTAAAGAATGTGTTAGTCACACTAGGAAAAACTGTGAGTAATTGCCTTTAGTAATTAATGACACATATTAAGTCACTTTTATTTAGGTTCAAATATAGGATTTCTCTAACACAATGGATTCGTTTTGTTCTGTTGCTGTCCTGAGACTGGAAGATTAATACCAGCAGATGATGTAGTGCTAGTGTTTGTTGAGCTTGTTCTGTTAGAGTTATTTCCTTTCCTTTTTTTTTTTTTTTGATTCTGACTTTTTCATTTTCTTTAGAGGTAGCTGTCTAAAAATTATCCTTGTCAACATTCTCACTCTTTTTCATGACTTCAAACTTTTTCATTTGTTTCTTTTTGAAAGAGCAATTTTTTTTACAAGAAAAGATCCCCTTTATTTTACAGCAGTTCTGGGCCCTCAGGTTTTTCTTAATGCAAGGAGGGAAGTAGCAGAATTCTCCAAGTGAAAGCCAAAGGCTTCCAGTGAAGATAATGGCATGATCCAAAGTGAAATCAGAGTAAACTGAGTTAGGACTGGTATTTATGCTCTCCTACAGTTATACAGATCCATTCAGTCTACCTGGAATTTAGCTAGTGTGGTCCTAACCTTGTTAGGAGATTTGACATCCTAACCTACTTCTATAGTCAATAAAGAAAGATGGACATCTCCAAAGGACAAGTCTGCCTGCCTCAGGTATGAGGTGTTCTTTTGAAGGGACCTGTCTCCCTCCTTTGACTACTAAGGGAGTTTGAGTCAGATAGCTCTTATTTTGCATATGTTACATTTCCAATGAGATGGACCCAAACCTACAAAGAACATCTCACTTGCAGTTCTTAAATAGATGGCTCACATTTTAGGTATGTGAGAGTATTCAGTCAAAGCTGTTGCTTACGAAGAGGGTTTTTCATATGTTTTTATGGCCTATAGATTTTCTCTACATTACTTTATAGTGTGTGGACACTGAGTTACACAGACCCCATAAGTGATTAAGTTTTGAAGACACTACTCTTTAATGCTCAGTGAAGATTGTCAGGTTGCTGTTGTCTGTCATGCCACATGCATTCACCACAGTGGGCTTTTTCTTTTTCCCTGCAGACTATTAAAATATGTTCCTGTGGAAATATCTACATGAACAATTTCATTGTGAAGTTGCCAGTAAGCAAAGGTAAATGCCCTGCTTCACACCTACCACTTCCCCAGAGCAGCCTACATCTACTTGCAGAGGGATTCCTGCTCCTTTCCTTGAAAAGAGGATGATCCTACTCATTGTAAAGTAGATACTAGGTCAGGGACTCCCTGGGAATTCCTGTGTTACACTGGATGTTCTGGTAAATGGATATTCTTGTTTACTCAGCTTCATAAATCTTTGCAAATGCATGCAAAATTTTTCTTTTTTTTCTTTCTTCTTTAGACGGCATCACCATCTTCAGACAATCTACCTTTTTCACCAAAATCTTGAGCTCAGCTGGAGTGCAGATCCGAGTGCAAATGAAACCTGTAATGCAGCTCTCCATAACAGTCGATCATTCTTTTCAGAATCGTACATCTGGTGGGACACATCATCTTCTTTCAGTTTTCTCAAACTGAGTTATAGCTGCTTGTCTATCACTTAAGTGAACAAAATACTTGATTTTATATTGACTTTGGTATATTAGAACTCCTGGTTAGATCTATAGCTTTTCTGCAACAAAGAATGGGCTAAATCCTTCAATTTGCTGAAGAAAATTAGGTAATTTCTGTGATGGTTTTTGTGTGCAAGTCTTTTAGACTTTACCTGTTAAAAAAGTCTTTCACCAGAGACTTGTGAAATGCAGACAATGTGCTTAGTTTTGCCACCAATCTCCTGTTTACCCCATTTAAGCTTTTTGTGCTTTTGTTTCCTATCTGTGAAATGGCATTACATCCTGTCTTTCAGACCCATTTTGTTTTTCTTTTGCCATTTCCTTTGCTTGTAAACCTTTGGGGAAGATACTTCCCTTTCTGACAGTGTTTACAGAAGTACATTTAAGCATCTTCCAATCTCTGTGCTATCACTAAGTGCTACTGTAATGAAGAAAAATAATAATTACACTGTAGAGACAGGGTCCTATCTGATTTGTGGGAACATCAGGAAGTCTCTGAAGGAAAATGCATTTCTCTCAGGCAAGGTCCATTATAGAGCTAAGAGTGTTCATTTAGAAGCCATTCCTTTTTCCGTACACGTAGTGATTTCTTCTTTGCTTTTTGCCTTCCCCCCCCCACCCCCAACAAGGTCTTTGTGGCAATTTCAATAACATCCAGACTGATGACTTCAGAACAGCCACTGGAGCTGTGGAAGATTCAGCTTCTGCTTTTGGTAACTCTTGGAAAACTAGGGCCAGCTGCTTTGATGTTGAGGACAGCTTTGAAGATCCTTGTTCAAACAGCGTGGATAAAGGTACCAGGCTTTTCATCCCTGGTTTATCAGTGCTAAATCATTTTCACATGATAGATAATCAAAAATGCTTTAGAAATTCCATAAACATCAAACCCCACTGCCTTTGAGGCTATTACTAGAGAGGACACATTGGGTTTTGCAGGTCTTTAAGATCACAGCTCTGCTTTTAAAACAAGAAAAGGCACCGTTGGAGAGAAAGAGCCAACACTTTCTTCACAGATGACTTGAAAAGCACACACAGCATCAGTGAGAGCAATTTAGGTTTAAGGCAGAGCATACTGGCTTGTCAATATTTCTGCAAGTGCTTCATCCAATCTAGGTTGTTACAGCTGTGCTGAAGTCAAAAGGAAGAAGTTATCAGCAATACTAACTTAAGCAAGCATTGTACTGCACTAGGTGCCCTGTCCAATTTCTCACTTTGGCTGGATCTGGATATATAGGGTTTAGACTGTGCTCTCCTAGGTATTGTCACATGTAATTAAAGCTACAGCTCATAGCCACACAGCTCACTGATTAGTACATGCTACAAAAATTAACTGACCGTGAAGAATTAGGAAAGTTTGATGGAAAATGAAAATGGGGAGATTTTGTAGATGTTCTGCAAACCCAGCTGCAGTAATAATGTTAATATCTGAGAGGTGAAACCTTCCTTTCAGGAAGATGGTTTGCCACCCATCCGACTATGCTTATCACTTTGATATGTTAGTGACTTGTGTTTCCATCCAGCATTATCTAACACTTCTTCAGGTCATTCTAGTTCTGTGTGGCACCAGGTAAGAATATTGATGCAGATAATAATGTGGTTTAAGTGACTAAAAACAATATTCTTCCTCACTTCAGAAAAATTTGCCCAGCACTGGTGTGCTCTTCTGTCTAATACAAGCAGTGTGTTTGCTGCCTGCCATTCTGTTGTAGACCCTTCTGTGTACATCAAGGTAAGGCACTGGTCTAAATGGGTGCTTTAGTCCAGAAACTGATCTGCCAAGAAGGTGGCCTGGCCTAGGGGAGTGAAATAGGTTACAGTATTGCTGGTTCCCAAAGAATTTGATGCTGATTAGAAAAAAAATAACACAATGAGAGTTTATGCAAGATAAGATGGGTCTTTTTGATAATGCCCCTGAAAAAACAATTGAGTGACTGTCACCACTGACATCTGTTACATGATCCAGAAGCAAAATTAAAAAAAAAATAGTTAAAGATTTCACAGTTTCAAAGAGTGAAAACTGTTCACTCTTTAAAAAGCAAAATCAGTGTTTCGGTATGGAAATGAACTGAGGGTTTTTCCAGCTCCATGGATTCCCTCTGACTTGGTTTAAAGACCACATCTAGGGAGAGAATATATGCTGTATTTATATTGTTTCTATCTTATTTTTTACCATGAAATCATATTAGTCTCCTTGTACTTAGAATGCATAAAGCTGCCCATGTACTCTCTTGGTGTGCAGCTCCATAATGCTGATAAGGAAGCTGGCTGAGCTAGAGAGTTGCCACATTTATGTGAATTGTAAAGAAGTTTCTGCAAAAACACATAAAGTCCATGTAGGGTCTGTGTGACATACAACTTACTAAGAAAATATCTGAGCCTGAAATTTTGCCCAAAATTTACGATGCCTTCAGGTACCCTTACAAATACGGCTTATGTTTTACTTCTCCCAGAGGAAAAAGCCTCTACTTGAAAATTATTGTAAACTATAAACAAAATAGGAATTTGCAATTTTCAATTAAGGAAAACTAGTACCTAGTTTCTTATGGATATGTCTGTTACTCCTGATCTCATCAGATTTTAAAATATGATTCATGAAAGCATTTTCCACAACATCAGTAATGGCAGGATAATTGTCTATGCAGTATGATCCTACTGCTCTTGAGTGACTAGCTGAATCTCTGTTTTGTCCAGCTATGCTATTAAAAGAACTCAAGTTTCAAATCCCATTTATTCTTACATAACTAGTTCTTAAAATGTCATTACATAAGACTCGCTATTAAACGATCTTCTGTTGCACTTGTCATGTAATTGGGTATATCTTATCTACATACTACAAAGGTACACAAGTGCCAGTCATCACTGTGCAATATTTTCAGTTATGTATATTTTAAGATGACATCTTTTGACATGTCCTAGACTGTACATCCTCATGGGACACTGGTATAGACATTTGTTACTGTTTTAATGAATTACAGGTGATCTTATCTTTCTCATTATTCATTTCTTCATGACTGTTAGACATAATGTCATTACAGTTTCTGTCATTGTTTTGCTATTTCTCAGGTTTGTGTCGTACTCCTTTAGCATATATCTTCTCTAAGAGATATTAAGTTTCATTGTTAATAATACTTTAAAAAAATATTTGTTGGCTACCTTGTGAATTGCTGTATGTTTCCCTGCTCATTCTATGAGCTGGACATAATGATACCTATGTCGTTTTCTGTCCTTTAGAAATGTATGTATGACACATGTAATGCGGAGAAGAGTGAAGTGGCACTGTGTAGTGTGCTCTCTACTTACTCCAGAGACTGTGCTTCAGCAGGCGTATCCCTGAAGGGCTGGAGGCAGGGCATCTGTGGTATGTGTTGTGGAATACCTTGGGAGAACAGCTTCAGGAGAGACCAGTTAGTGTCAGTTGGTATCTTTTGTGTTTAGTCATCCAATTAGAGAGTCTTTGAAATGTAAAATAAGCACATATTCTATAAAATTCTTCTACCTGCCAAAGTCAGTTCATGGCTGCTTCATACTCTTATGATTCATATTACTTGTGTAAACTATTAGGTGAATTCAGTACTCAGAGAAGCAAAACAGTATACGGCATACTAATCAAATCAAAACAGGAGTTAGGATTAGTTTCAGTTTAGGTTTAGCTAGTAATTAGGTTACTTTTGAACACATGGGCTTCCCCATGTATTTTAATTCCTATACCTTTTTTATAGTACATTCAGCCCTCTTGTCTCAAACATTCCCCATACAAATGATACCACTCCCATTATCCATTTTTCCATGTTACAATAAAATGGTAATGTCTTTCAATAAATATATATTGGTGATATCTGAGAATATGAAAGTGTTTGAAGGCATTTTGAGCTCAGGACTACCAAACAAGTGAACAGAAGTTTCTTGGACATATGCATTGTCACTAAATCCTGAGTCCAGAGTCCCTATAGGTATATATTTTCCTTTGGCACTGCCAGAATTTATTATGAAAGGGCATAAGAGCTGAGAATTAAACTCAAAATTCATGTATTCTGAATTTTACTTCAATATTTCCAGGTTCTCATTGATGATCGGATAGTTCAAGTGAGATTTGCCTCTCTCAATAAGAAAAGAGATGTATGGGTTTCTTGACTAGTAGCACATCTGAATGGAAAACATAACAGTTATGTTTATGCAACTTTGATGCAGCTATGATCTATTTAATTGCCTGGTTCAGGGGCTAGCTGGGATACTTAATAGAGATGAACAATGTAACTGGTATGATGTGTTGTCGAAGGCATTTAAGATTGTGGTAAGAACAATTTCACAAACCTGTGCTGAAATAATTCAAAGGAACACAGTGTAGCACACATTAAATTGTCCTAGAAGCATGCAGATTTATGTACTAGACGCAGTCACTCTTTATTGAAAGCTCTGTTCCCAACATAGAATTACTGACATTTTTTTATGGCAAATCAAGACGGGTTTGCAGCATGGGTTTGGCTGGAATCTGTGGACTTAAGGCACAGTAGATAATATTGACTCAAACAGTGCACTAACCTTGGGAAAAAAATGCTAATGGCTTAATCAGCACAATCATTTTAGGCCTTATTTAAGAAGGAATAATCTTTTGGGAACATGCCTGTGATAAGACTGAAGGTTGCACTGTTCCTGAGTGAAAGAATAAATGGGCCACGACAGTCACTCTCAGTGTTCTGTTCCAGTGTGAGGGTTGGAAAGGCTGTTCCAGCTCCTGCAGCTGTGTCCATTCTGCTGTGCTTCAGGCAGCATCCAAGGCAGATTATATCCTAAGTGAAGATCTACATTGCAGTAGGTAGAGTGTATGAAATGAGGAAACCCTGCTAGCTAACTGTTGGCTGTGCATGTGTTATACAATCTTTAGCAGAAGCACAAACCACTACTTTAGTTACTGGTTACCCAGCAGACCACTGAGGTTTGTAGTCTTTGCTGAGTCACAGCACTGTTTTTCTAGTGCTCCTTATGCAAACTAGCTTGAAGATATTTTTGGTATGCTCATGTTCTCTGTACTCATGCTTCCAGTTGTTATGCATGTAATCTAAGACAGCAAAGCTATGACCCTGAGTACTATAATCAAATAACCTTTCTCTTACAAGATCTTGCTTTTTCAAATGGGACAATTTTCCCTTCACAAAAAATTAAAGGGAGAAAGCAAACACATTATTGCATTAATAGCTACCGATTGAGACGGATGTAAATTCATGTTTAACATAATTTTTAATATCTTTCCTATTTGGCCTATTTTGATTTACAAATACCAGTTGCTGCATCTTCAAAGAATGCCTATAAAGTAGGATAATATGACTTTCCCAATTTACATACAGGATGTTGTGTTTGCTCCAGCTGGGACCAGAAAACCAAATGGTTTTTGTTGGTAGAGGTGCTGGTTTTGAGTGTGTACACAAGCCTAGCACACTGAGTAATCTAAGAGAATGTACTGTGGTCACGTACTGGAAAACCATACAGAGCCTTGTTTAAGCATGAAACATACTGCCTATATGTTGTTAACATTGCTGCAAAGTTGATTATCACAATCACCCATGATCTAATATATCTGAAAAAGAGCTGTGGGGTTAGATCTGCATATATGTCTTAGAAAGATGCGCAAGATGACTAGATCTCCAGTTCTCATTGCATTCCAAAGGAATCTGGAAGCTAGACTTTCTTGAAAACCACTGCCTTACAGGGTTAGTTGAGCTCTTTAGATTTTGGTATTTAACTGTTTAGTCCACCCACAGGTCTTAGAAACCTGTTTCTCTTTTCCCCAGAGGATGACAACATGAGTTTTTGTCAAGACATCTATGAGAATTGAAACATGCTTTTGTTGGCAGCATCAATTGATTCACAGGTTCCTTGTCACTGCCCATTTAACTTCAAAATTTGCCTCTTACAAAATATGCTCATATCTTAAGTTACTCCGAGGCAAAGAAATCATTCATAAAGGTTGGAAAACTAATTTTTAACTACAAGTACAAGTCAGAAATTACTGGTTTCAGTTATTGGCATAAGATAGAAATGTAAATTGTTCAAATTACAGAAGATATACCCATGCTGATTATTTCAATATTCAGTGAAATAGTTCAGGCTATGTAAGCAGACTTCCCCCCCAGACACTTGGAGACATGGTCTTCTAGTTTGAAAAAAGTATGTTTGTGGTAACCAATGTGCAGAAAGCCACACTAACAGCATGAGAGATGATTGCACAAAGAAGGCCATATATCCCTTTTATTTCTTTTGCCAAGATCCCTCTGAGGAGTGTCCTGAGACTATGGTTTATAACTATAGTGTGAAGTACTGTAACCAGTCTTGCCGCTCACTGGATGAACCTGACCTGTTGTGCAAAGTTCAGATCCCACCTATGGAGGGCTGTGGTTGCCCTGAAGGGACCTACCTTAATGAAGAAGAGCAATGTGTAACTCCAGATGACTGTCCATGCTACTACAAAGGCAAGATTGTTCAGCCTGGCAACTCCTTCCAAGAGGACAAGCTGATGTGGTAAGCTGCTCTGGTGACGCAAAGGCTGCTGCATGCCTGGGGACATAAAGGCTCACTGGGGAAGCCTCTCCTCCAATCCATGAATGGTATCATTTTACAGTGAGGAATAATGACTAGTTTCTCCTAGATTGTACCAAAGCAAATATTCCCCCAGCGGGAAACACAATCACAGCAAAGGCAGGCAAAGAACCTGAAAGCATGTTAAGTAGAGCAATATTTGTAATCTATCTCTGCATAAAGTTCATTTTTGTGTAAAAACTATCCGTACACAGTGGGAGGAAGTTTTCTAGAAGACAGAGGACTTGGGGGAGTTTCAGGCTTTGAAATGAAAAAGCAAAGGGAAAACCACCCTCCAGTACAACATACTGCAGACTATTTAAAAAACAAAAATGGTCCAGGAAAAAAAAATCTCAGTTTTTAAACTGATTTTTTTTTAAAGAGAATTTTTTTTGAAAATATTAAAAATATCATAACTAATTTGCATCTGCAGTGAAAAACAATTGTCATTTTCTTGTTTTCAACCACTTTAAGGCAGTAATGCAAACAAATATCAGGGGAATGCTGTTTCATTATCTTTAGATTTTTATATATTGTCTCTCTGTCTTCCAACTGAGGATTCTAGACTATTTTGTAAACACATATTCATTTAACAGTTTAAGAGGTCTCTTATTTAAGAAAGCATTAGTCTAATCTCATGTAGTGGAAAATAAATGCTCAGAAAAAACTTGATTTAGGGAAAACACACAGTAAACCAGTGGCAGATGAAGAAAGAGTGTATAAGAGTGAGGTCTCTTAATCTTCCTTCAGGCGATGGTAATTCATGTCTGTGAAACTGATAGCTGAGCCAAATATTCATTTTGATAAGAATTTGTTATTCATGTGACTAGTGAAGATGTGCAGTGCCTTTTTCTCTAGTCAGGGAGAAATGTGCAAAGAGCTGATGTGTTTCATTTTATGGAATCTCTTTAGCAAATGCATTCAAGGAAGATTGGACTGCATTGGAGAAACTGTTCTGGTAAAAGGTGAGACTTTGTTAAATAATGGCTTTATGGTGTCAGCTAGTATTTAAAATGTTTTTCTGTGTTATCTCTCACTTTCTCTAACATTTGGTATTCTGCACATTTTTTCATTTTCCCTGAAATGTGCTGGTTATTGATAATATTTGTCTTTGTGAAATACCACCATCCTCACTGGATTCTTTAAAATATGAGGATACTTCCCAAAGCTTTGAAGTTATCTGCTTCTTCTCCCTGTGCTATTATTGGGCAGAAGCAAAAGCTATTAGAAACCTTAAATGAGGACACATGCTGCACTCTGAAATGCTCTGGTTAGTTGTACAATTGTTGACAGCATCCTTATTTCTTTCACTAAATGATCTTAAAATGTTTTCTTCCTACTATAGATTGCCCAGCTCCTATGTATTACTTCAACTGCAGCTCAGCAGGTCCCGGTGCAATTGGATCCGAGTGTCAGAAAAGTTGTAAGACGCAGGACATGCACTGTGTAAGGATTTCACCTCCTGACAGAAACACAGACAACATGACTGTGCTTGTAGGATTGACCTTAACAAACACGGATGGTAACATGTTACGCTGTTCACAGACCAGCTGCTTTACTGGTAACATAGCAGCTATGATACTTATAGCTTGATTGTCACTAGCTTACAGTTATGGAATTTTTTTTTAAAAATCCAAAAATTTGGCATCCAGAGCTAGCACCTCTGCTGGTTCCCCTCTCTTTCTGTCCATTAAAAAATTGACTTCTGTTGTATCTTTAAATGTGCAGTATGTCACAGAATGTGTTTCTGGCTGCATGTGTCCCGATGGGCTGGTATTGGATGGCAATGGAGGATGTATTCCCAAAGATCAATGCCCATGTGTCCATGGAGGACACTTTTATAAACCTGGGGAAACCATCAAAGTGGACTGCAACACATGGTATGTTCTTTCAGGGAGTCTTGTTTTATAAAAATGTATGTTAAAACTGTCAGTGCATCGTGCACCCACAGGGCAGGATGTATTTTGGAGCCTTTGTCTTCATCATTAGAGTCATCAGGCTTCATGTTAAAAAGGGAAATATTTCTCTGCAATGTGCTGTATGAGCCTGCACTTGGGGTGAACAAGTACCAAGATCTTCTGTCAAACTATTTCCTTCCTTTTCTGCTTTCATACCAGCTTCAGAAGTACCAGCCTTACCCTGGTTGGTCTGTGGTTGCTCATTTAATAAGGGGAAATTGAACCTCTGTCTGTTGGGCACAGCCAAACTCTAGAAAATGATTGAACTTAGACAAGTGAGGAATTGCAGTTCTCCATCCTCATGACCTGCAGTGCTTCCAAGTACACGATTCTCAAGACAAATGAATGATCTAGTTGCTCCAGTTTCTAGGGTAATGCTGCCATAGATTTCACTGTTGCTACTGATCATGGTGGGTAAAATGCTTTGAATCCTTATCCATTATTTAGTGAGGATGAGACTATATAGTTCTGCCAAGAGGAAGCACTTTGGTCTAATCACCACTGATATAGGCAATCAAGTTTAACATGTGAAATCAAAGCCTGGCAAGCAGTTGTTGCTATCATAGAGTCATTAAGAAGTTTTCTTTCAGTGAGGGCTTTGTTTTCCTATGAGAACATATGGGGAAAAAATGCAGTCTTTGTGTCAAGGGTATAACAACTAAAATGTTCAGTCTGCGATCCTCCTGAACTAGAGGTAAGGTTTGTCAAGGTTGGCCTTGGCTGGACATCAGGTGCCCACCTACCTGTTCTATCACTACCCTCCTCAGCAGGTCAGGGTTGAAGAGAAAATAAAATGGAAAAAACTCATGGGTCAAGATAAAGAGAGTTTAATAGAGCAAAAACAAAGGCTGTGTGCAGAAGCAAAGGAAAACAAAATATTTATTCCCTACTTCCCATCAGCAGGACATGTGCAGCCACTTTCCAGGAAATAGGGCTGAAGTATGTGTAGCAGTTGCTCCAGAAAACAAACATCATAATAACAAATGCCCGCCCTCCCTCCCACACCACTTGTAGCTTTTCATTGCTGAGCAGACATCACTTGGTTTGCAATATCCATCCGGCCTGTTTGGGACAGCTGTCCTGTCTCTGCCCCCTCACAAGGCCTTGCCCACCAGTAAGGGAGGGATGCTGGAGAGACACCGTTGATGCTGTGCCAGGACTATGCTGCAATAACCAAAACACTGGGGTCTTACCAATACATTTCTAGATGCCAATGCACAGCACAGCACCATGAGGGCTGCTTTGGGAAAAAATTATCTCCAACTCAGCCAGACTCAATATACAGGAGATGACAGATAATATTTGTTCACACCACTGTAGTCAGGAACAGAACTGACCACAAGGTCCCTCAAAGATTAATATTCAGAAACAGTTGAAATATTCAGTTCTTCACATTGAATAGGTCTCCTAAATCCCCATTGTCTGCCGCCAGGACTAAGTGATTTAAAATATATTTGAAGGAAAAATAGACAAAGCTCAAATATGTCTAGGTAGTGAACAAGAACTTTCTGACTAATAAGTCATTTCATGGCATGATCTTGGAGCAGTTGAGAGGGAATGGCTGGAAGAGTGTGAGATGATTGTTTTCTTTGAAGCACTGCAAAACCTAAACATTTTAATTATTTTGCCCCTCCTTGGGGTTAAGGAAAACCCACTTTTCATACAAACATTGTGATTCTTTGCATTTTGTCTCCCAGCACCTGTAACAAAAGGCAGTGGAATTGCACAGACAAACCCTGCAAGGGAACCTGCACTGTGTATGGAAATGGGCATTACATGAGCTTTGACGGGGAGAAGTTTGATTTCCTGGGAGACTGTGACTATATCCTAGCTCAGGTATCGATTTTTTTCACTTTCCCATCCATACACTTTACACAGTTTACACTGTAGTCTTCAATCTGAGTAACTGGAAGGCATTTCCATGCAAAATAACCAACACTGATAAGCAGTGCCTACTCCCTTCCTCTGGTACCTGGAGCAGATAGGGAGATTTTCCAGATAAAACAGAGCACATTGACCCTCAGATGTGACACAAGAGGGCACTGTGTGATCCCAAACGATTGACTCCTGGGTTGGACAGCACCTTCCTGATGTCATTCCGGCATCCTCAAGGCAAAGGAATTGGTGTGGTGTTGAAAAGTGTCTCAGTCAACCAAGACTGACATTATTTTTGCTGTGACAGAAACATGCAGAGGTTAATATGTGAGCCTCATGTATAATAATTGCATGTAATGAGACAGTACTCATTGAGACATTTTGTCATTCCCAAATTACAGTTGGTTTTGCTAGTTTTAAGAAAAAATATTTTTCCTTTTTAGTTGGGCAGGACTGCTGCTATGAAAAGATCATATTTTGCCTTAGTTTTTATTTTTTAAAATCCTGGTGAAGTATGAACCTGTTGCCAGGTCAGCTTCTAAAATTCCCTGAGTTTTGGTGAATAAAGAAGTGACAGAATAATAGAAGTCAAAAGAGAGTCTCATTCACTTAAGGCTCCTAAAAATGTTTATGACTGGTCTAGTTACCTGAAAAGATCTAATAGAACGTTATCTATTTTTTGAAGGATTTTTGCCCTAATAACATGGATGCTGGCACCTTCCGGATTGTAATTCAGAACAATGCCTGTGGGAAGTCACGCTCCATCTGCTCCCTAAAGATCACATTGATTTTTGAGGTTTGTCTAGAATTGGTTATAACCAAGAAGTTGTAGTCTTAATTTTGTAGCAATTAGTGTATCATCCCCTTATATTCCTACTTAGTTGCTGCTAGAGAGTACCTATGGAAGTCAAACAGCCAGAAAGCAGAGGGAGGCAAGCTGGGAAAGGTTTAGGTGTTTGGTGTTAAAGGGGACACTGAACACTTCTGCAGGTGAGGAGATAGATGCAAGGAGTCACCAGCACTCTGTGTATGTGCATCTCTGTGTGTGTTTTTGTATCTGTGACTTTAGCGGTATAGGAGTGATGGTGAAGTTTTTAGAGGGGCATGTTTCCGTACCACGGTTTGAGCACAGGGCAGTTTCTTCTCTCCAGCTCAGGCTTAGCATTTTCCCAAAGTGTACACAAAAGTGATTTCTCCCATAGTGGGGAGTAAGGGGGTGGTGAAACAAAGCAGTGAAACAAAGCAGTGTGGGAAGGGGTGCTCTGGCATGCCCAGTTGCCTGTGTGCTCAGGAGCTGCTATGCCAGTAGAACAGATTTCATTTAGAATGAGGACAGTTTCTGTGTCCATGAAGTAAGAATTGTCATGCAAGGGCAGACGTTTCCCTTCAGACTCAGTGGGTCCTATCTGTGCCTCAAATGTCTGGCAGTAAACCACAGTATAGTGTGAATACTACCGAAAAATAAGACAAAGAACAAGAGGCAGAATACCAGGGCTGTTACAGTAAGTTTTCTGCTCGATTTCTTTCCATACAATGTATCTGTTCCTTTGCAGAGCAGTGAAATAAGGCTCTTGGAAGGAAGAATTCAGGAGATAGCCACTGATCCAGGAGCTGAAAAAAATTACAAAGTGGACCTCAGAGGAGGTTATATTGTGATTGAAACAAATCAAGGGATGAACTTCATGTGGGATCAAAAGACTACTGTTGTTGTTCATGTGGCACCATCTTTTCAGGTAGGTATGGGGTGGGTTGAGAGTTATGATTTCAAACTCAAAGTTACAGATCCAGAACTAAAGTTTCAGTTTGGAAAGTAGTGCTTGAAAAGAGTTTGGTTTAGTGGACAAGAAGCAGCAGCAAGCAGGTCTTATCTTATGTTTTGTTTCATTGTTATGCCAGTGTGAAACACTTCAGAATCTTTGGAGCTAAAAGTAAAGCCAGACATTTTGCAGTATTGGCAACACACTTACAGAGTGATCTTGTCATTTGGAGTCCAGCTTTTTCTAAGCTGTTTTCTGATGTCTGTTTAGAGACTTGCAGCTATTTGGACTTAACCTGTTCTATAGTTTATTTCTCTCGAAGAGTGGCTGCACTCAAAATAACCAGACCATTTACTGTGCCTACGCAAACCACTCAGGGAAAAGTCTGTGGTCTTTGTGGGGACTTTGATGGCCGCTCAAGGAATGACTTCACAACCAGAGGGCAGTCTATGGAGATGAGCATCCAGGAATTTGGAAACAGCTGGAAAATAACAAGCACCTGCTCAAATATAAACATGACAGACCTGTGTGCTGATCAGCCTTTCAAGTCTGCCTTGGGACAGAAGCACTGCAGCATCATTAAGAGCAACCTCTTTGAAGCCTGTCACAGTAAGGTAATCCTGTTCTCTCATCCTCAGTAGTTTTATGCTAGGTATTTGTTGCTATTCAGCAGTACATTTGCATGAATATTTTTACTATTAAAGGCTACTACATAGATCCTTGAGTACAAGGCCTACCTCACTCAAAACCTCATTTTAGGGCTATGCCAGTATTGAGGAAACAACAGTACCTGTTTTGAGTAACTGAAGATAAAGAGGGTAATACTTGGTCATCAGAATTAAAAAGTTAGGTATCTGTTTGTAAAATCTAGAGATGAGTTAGGGTAGGTCTGGTTGTGTGGTGATCCTCATAGAGTCATAGAATAAGCTGAGTTGGAAGGGACCCATCAAGATCATTGAGTCCAAACCCTGGCAGATTACCAAACAGGACACCCTAAGTATCACACCATGTGTCTGAGAGCATTGTCCAAATGCTTCTTGAACTCAGACAGACTTGGTGGTGTAACTGCTCCTCTGGGGAGCCTGTTCCAGTGCTGGGTGAAAAACCTTTTGCTGATATCCAACCTAAACCTCCCCTCAATCAGTTTCATGCTGTTTCCTTGAGTCCAGTCACTGCACAGGATGAGAATGAACAGATCATCACCTGTCCCACTGCATTCCATCACAAGGATGTTGAAGACTCCAATGAGGTCTCCCTTCAGTCTCCTCTTCTCCAGGCTTAACAAACCAAATGACCTCAGCCACTCCTCGTATGACTTCCCCTTCAGACCCTTCAGCATCCTCATGACCCTCTTTTGGATGCTCTCTAATAGCTTAATGTCTTTTTTATATTGTGGTGCCTGAAACTGCATACAGTACTTGGGGAAGTTAATTCAAATTATCTGAAGAGATTCATTATTTGTTTTATTTTAGACACAAATTGAATTAATCTAAACAGAATCAAGGGTACTGATTATTCATTAGAATGTCTATACAAAGATTCAGTGCACTATAATAAGTAATTTTAAAAACAAAATTGGTTTAATTACCTTGGTAAATTTATGTTGGCACAGGTTAAAACACATGAGACATGAAGTTCAGTGAAAATAGGATTTACTTTTATACTCCATCACTATCTCTCAGTTGGAGCGTATACACTATACAGTTGTGCTAAGACAAAACAAGGTAGTTCAGTCCTGCAGAAATCACACTGGAAAGACATTTCGAGCATAAGTGGCAGTATTACACACATGAGAATGGGAAGAGTTAGAGTCCAGTTCTACCAGGCAGGTGAAAATAGAAACCTACCTGCTGTAAAATATCATAGCTCCTTCATGACAATCCCAGTCTGTCACAAACTTCCAGTGCATGACAGAAATTCAGAACCTTTTCTGTCATTAAAACACGGTGCAGCTGATACACCTGTGGTGACAGATCTCTTGGTATTTTGACAGGTGAACCCAATACCGTATTATGAATCTTGTGTTTCTGACTTCTGTGGCTGTGACAGTGTGGGAGACTGTGAGTGCTTTTGTACCTCAGTTGCTGCTTATTCAAGAAGCTGTAGCAGAGCTGGTGTCTGTATCAACTGGAGAACACCTGCCATTTGCCGTAAGTATTGCACTGAAAATGCACAAAGAAAAGCAATGCTCCGTCAGCTCAGGCACACAGGAGGTAAGAACACCGACATTGCTTTGCATGTATGAACTAAACAGGCTTTTTTTATCTGGTTTATCTTACTTAAATCTTTTAAACAAGATTTGAAAATAACCCCTGCCCAGTGCCTGAGACCTACAGGTGTTTTGTTCTTCTGTTCCAGCTGTGTTCTGTGATTATTACAATCCACCTGACAAACATGAGTGGTTCTACAAACCCTGTGGAGCCCCTTGTCTAAGGACCTGCAGGAACCCACAAGGGAAATGTGGGAACTTGCTGTACAGTTTAGAAGGTAATTCTTTCTTTACTTTAACGCAGTTTTCAAAGGAGTTGCAACTACTAGTTTGGTTTTAAATGTCTTAAGCATCAAGGTGGCAGACAGGTTATCCCATCTGCCCCAGAAGCTCATTGACCATGCCTTACCAAGGCTAGTCCCCATGTGATGGTACCATTTATAGCATAATTTGCCTGTTGCCTTAAAGTATGAGGAGAAATAAAAGGCCATTCAATATAAATTTGCAAAGAATAATTATCTTGACCGAGTTAATTAAAAATTTTGGGAGAGAGGAAAAAAGAGGACTGGGAAGATAATTGGAGGTGAAAAGAATATTCATACTGGAATCACATTAACTTTTAAAACAAATCTCCAGCTGATAGAGGTATTTATGTATTTTCATGTGTTTATGTAACACAGACTAAGAATGCTTTGTTTACTTTGACTTTCCAGGCTGTTACCCAGAGTGTAGCCCTGACAAGCCATATTTTGATGAGGAGAGCAGGGAGTGTGTCTCCCTCCTCAGCTGCACATCATGGTAGGTCAGTTCATGGTGAAAAAGGTGGAACAGGATGGGAAAGGACAGGCTAGGCAATGTTTTGTTAATGATCATAGGTGGTGGCAATTATTATTAAATCCTCCAGGAGTATGTTTTTATGTAAAAGTAGATACCGTTGTAGACTTTGTTGTACCATATATTGATCCAAGTCATAAAACAAGTCTTCTTTTCTCTTTGTCTTCAGTGATCCTGAAGAGAAACTATGTACTGAAGATTCCAGAGGTAACTTTTCACCACTCTCAGTGTGCATTGAGGGATGATAGGACTGAAACAACCCCACATCATATATTACTGCAAGTATATTGGTAATAGGAGTCCAAATAGGTAGTTTAATAGGTGGATGCACAACAATACAGACAAAGTTTGATAAGCAAAATGCAACCTTTGACCTCAAGAACTATCTAAAGAACAATCATAGGGAGGACAGAGAGAGGTGTGACATGGGATTCACCCTACCCGGGTAAATACCACTTTTCCACTTTCTTGGTAGACAGTGAAAGCAGAGAGTAGTCTGTAGCAGGCCATTCATGGTACCTGTTTAAATGAGTACTTTTAGAAGAGAGCAAATCTTATAGAAGTCCTGTCCATTCATTTCTTAAAATAAGCTAAGACAGCTAGCTTATGAGAGGTATGTTTGTGTGCCTAAAGGACACAATTGCTTAAGGTGTGGTACCAAGTTCATCTGGGAGAAACCACATCCTGAAATGCAGTGTGACCCAATAGACAACACATCTTCAGTTCTGCTGGTTTTGTTACAGTAATATACATGTATTCTTTTGGTTCCTGAATGTACACTCTCCAAAATC
Organism: Sclerurus mexicanus; assembly: GCA_013396755.1. Classification (NCBI taxonomy): domain Eukaryota; kingdom Metazoa; phylum Chordata; class Aves; order Passeriformes; family Furnariidae; genus Sclerurus; species Sclerurus mexicanus. The sequence continues at coordinate 60,082 of VWZF01007246.1, forward strand.
TGAAGAGCTTCTCATGTTTTTTAATGAAATTGTTTATCTTGGCATGTTGCTCATTAGTGGATGGAAACAGCTGTGCAACACCTCCTGAGCCAGTGTTTTATCACTCAGCAAGGCAGTAATCCCATTCACTTTCTCTGCCAAGAGGGAATTCATCTCTGTTCCATGTGGGGTTAGGGCAGTACTAGTACTGGTGCTTTTATCAGCCAGTTATTCTTCTATGCAAACCGACACCAAGAAACACCAGCAATCAGAAAAATCCAATCCACTTTAAAATAAAGGAGACAGTTTCCCAGTGCAGCTTCTTAAGTAGAAACCGAGAACGTTTTTCACCCAGGTAATTCATGTTTGATGTTGTGAGTTTCAGAAGTGTAAGTGCAGAGTTTGGCTTTCTTTTCATATGTATTTGCACTGCAAGTGTTCTCTGTTACCATGGTATTTGCGCTTTTGGTGCCTCAGTTTGCCTTTGCTGCTATAATGGAAAGACCTACACCTTAAATGAAACGGTATACAGCCACGTGTATGGCACCGAGTGTGGTGAAGCTGTCTGCGGCCCTAACGGAGAGATCATTAAAACACTTACCCCATGCAGAACACCATCTACACCAGCACAAGGTACTTGATTTGTAAGAGGTTTGGTGCTGACTCTGTGGAAGTGTGTAAGGGTAATAAGAGCTATCCATCTTGGAAAAAGACTCCTACTGTGTGTCTAGGATAAGCACAGAATTTAAGACTGTTGAAGTTTCCAAAATGAGGGATCAGAGCTTGTGGATGTTGTAGTGAGGACCAAAAGTGTAATTTTTGTAAGTTCTTATTGACCTTACTGTCAGTGAATTAGAGAGGTAATAGAGATATTTGGTCATTTTTCAGTACAGCTTTTACAATAATCTTGGACATACCACAGTTGACATTCTAGTGTTGTTAGTCTCAATATTTCATACCTCTAAACCTTGTTTTTCTCCTTCTTACCACTTGTAACACACTATGGCTCTTATTGTACAGTTTTCTGCATTGGAATAAGTGAGTCTCAAATGGGTCACTGGAACACGAAAATAAAGCTGCCTGGCAATTATCTCCCTTTCCAAAAGACATGTTGCAGTGTGAAGAGAATGTGAAAGAGCAGAAAATAGAAAGGAAAAAGAGATACAGAGAAGTGGGAATTTTGCCACATGATTATGACAAAGAAAAATAAGTGGCAAAACTGCCCAACATTTATTATCCTGGTACAAGTTATGCAAAGACTACAAGGAAAAGTAAAAGTTAGCTTCTCTACTCCCATGAGTGGGAGAGCTAAAGACTTGATGGTGACCTCGTGTGTTTGGTATTTGCTAAAAGTGTTAACAAGTGGATTAAGAGGTATAATGGAGTAGGTAGGGAAAGGATTACTGAAACCAGAGTGTAGGTGGCCTAGTAAAATAGTAAAATGTCTGCATGCTCTGTCTGTATTTAAATCAATAGTTTCTTTGCAACAAGGTTTTAAAAAGCAAAATGGAGTGCTGCTGGAAATCACCTCTCCAAATTCATGTGAAGTACTGCAAGATTAGAAACCTTTAACTGGAATTAATAAGTGACAGTAGAATGGGGATTTATTGTATTTATATATATATACATATATATATTTAAGCTCTCACAAGTTGGAGTGTGTTTGTATTATTATAGCACCATATTGTGTATTAGAGAGAGGATATAATTGAGAGAGTGTGTAATAGAGTGTATAAACATAGAGAGGATGGGTTTAGTATGTATATGTAGAGAATGTAGTGGGGGTAAGAAAAAGATAATCTTTTTCTTTTGTTTTTTTTGGTTGGTTGGTTGGGTTTTTTGTGCTTGTAAAGAATGTAATAGATATCACAGAGCTTGAATATTAATTCATTTCATTTTCTGCAGTACCACATATGCAAACTGTAACATCTGCACCTCCATCGTCAATGGTAGCCACTCCCTGTTTCTGTAATCACTATGGAAAATTGGTAAAAATGGGTGAGAAACTATGTGAATTTTTTTTCTGCACCATTGATGTGGAAAGATGTACTGTTAGATAAAGGTGCTTCAGCAAGGGCTCATTCTGCCTGTTGCAGTCAGACATTAACAGAATAACTGTAATAACTGCAGCTTCAGAACTACAACTCTTCCGTATTCAATAACTTTGTTCTGGTTTGAATATCCCTGGTGTAAGGCAGCTTATACCAGATGCTAATGTCAGCAGAGCCCTGAATCCCAAACTCCTGAACAGATCCTGTAACTCACAGTAATACTGCAAAAACAGGGGAGGAAAGACTGTTCTTCATCTATTAGTAGCTCCTGATCCACCTACCTCCTGTTTTGTGTCTGTGAAGACCAGATGCACTCAGTGATGTACTGAGTATTTTCTCCTCTCATTTTTAACTCCTGCTAATGTACTCAAGAGCAGAATTTCAGATTAGCCACTTGTGGCCCTCCCTCAGCCTTTGCCATATGGATGAACTGAGCTCCATCTAGTCACTGAATTCAAAGTGCTGCAGACAGACAGTCAGACCAGAACATGGCTGTGAGGTACAGGTAGACCCAGAGAGTTAAATGTAGGGCTGAGTATGTAGCTGATCTGCGATGCACAGGCTTTGGGAGTTAGAAGTTTCATATACAGTTGGGTACTAACACTTGGGTTTTGGTCTTCCAGGAGAAAATGTTTCTCTGCCACTGAATATATCAGGTCATTGTCCTCATTATATCTGCAGTAAATTGTGTCAGATTGAATTAATTTGGGCAGAGTGTCAAATTGCTCATACTGAGACCCTCAAGACCTGTGACCCAGCTTCTGAAACCTGCTCACCAGCACCTACTCCCAGTGCAACAAGCCAAGTTCCTGCTCCCACAAGGACTCCTGTGAGCGATTGTCTTGCACTCATTCCTCCCAGAAAGGTGAGAGACTTGGAAGAAGATGTGTTTCATCATTCATGATTCATGCACTGCCTGCAGCAAATATTTAGTGTTCTCCTCTGACACCGGTATCCATCATTACAGCAGGACTATAGGTGTGGTTGAATTAGATGATTTAGAATTATACCAGAAACCCCCACTGAGAGAATAAGTTAAAGATTCTTCTGTTCACCTGAAACATCTAAATGATTGCATGTGAGCAGAACTACCCAAGCTGAACAAAGAACAGGAAGTCTCATCTGACCATGTCCCATGACCAGAAGTGATCAGGACCTTAGTCCTGTACCGAAAGTAGATATCAAGGCTCTGTTGATTGCTATATGTTTCATATTGCCTGGTTTCTGCAGACAGAGTAGACAACAACTCTTGTCATGCTAGATAATTATAGATTGGGACACAGTCACTGTGTGTGATTTTAAAGGTTTTGTTACATGCCTCTCCTATGTTTTTTGGTTTTTGTTTGTTTTCCACCCATCAATAGTTTAATGAAACATGGAATTTTGGACACTGCCAGACTGCCACTTGCCTGGGAGAAGGAAACAATATCAAACTGTCCAGCATGACTTGCCCTCCTCAGCAACTGAAACTCTGTGTCAATGGTTTCCCGTTCACAAAACACTATGATGAAACTGGTTGCTGTGAAGTCTTTGAGTGTCAGTGTAAGTGGCAGAAGAATTCCTGAAATTTATACTACGTTATGTATCCAAGAAGGATAAGTCTATGTGGTCAATGTCTATATTATGTTCATATTAATTCAGTAAGATACAATGGAACAGAAATCCCATCTAAAATATCAGCTGCTAAAATCAGATCAGAGTGTCCTTGCTAGGCTAATTTTTCTTTATGAAACTGGTTATTTTGCCTCTCACTGGAAACGAGTAAAAAAGTTAAAGCCAGCTTGTACTTCCAGAAAGCTCAGAAGCCAAACTTGAAGACTGTTGCTCTGTCTTCCAGGTATTTGCAGTGGATGGGGAAATGAGCATTACGTGACTTTTGATGGAACATATTATCATTTTAAAGAAAACTGCACATATGTCCTTGTGAAGTCAATTCATCCTCACTCTCACAATTTCTGGATTCACATAGACAACTACTACTGCAGTGCCATTGATGGAGCAATTTGTTCAATGTCCCTTATCATTTTTCACTCCAACTCTACTGTTATTCTGACACAAGCAATGGAACATGGAAAAAGAACAAACTTGGTAAAGTATTGTGTTAAAGTAGATTCTCCATAGTGTTTTGCAGTAGTTGCTGTAGTTCACTGTACTGCCTAATGTCCTGTCATGACAAAGGATGAAGCTTGTGAAATATGGAATGGGTAGGAAATGAAATTGCATTGTTTTCTCTCTCTCTTTTTCAGTTTGTATCGACAAAAAATTGTATATTCTAAAAAACCTGGAAATTATCACACAGCTGAAAATTGTGGGGTTTGTCCTGATATGAGTATTCAAATATAAATTACAACATATTAAAAAGAATCTTAGACAACTGCTTAAATGACTGCCTTTGAGAGACTTAATTTGGTGCCCCTAAGGCACAAATTTGTGCTGCCCTGCTCTTGAGTTGCACAGATCATTCACCTAATTTAACAGAAGACTGTTCATAGAGATCTTTTGTTTCTTTTCTTTTTAGATTTTGTTTAATGATAAAAAAATTGTTCCAGACATTTCCAAGAATGGTATCAGGATAACCAGTTCTGGACTTTATGCCATAGTTGAAATACCTGAATTAGAGGTTTATGTCTCCTACAGTCAACTTGCATTTTATATAAAACTCCCTTTTGGAAAGTTTTATAATAATACCATGGGACTATGTGGTGAGTGTCCTCATCAGCTGACAATAATTAATGCAACAAGTTTTTCTCCTTCTTTCACTCACCCCCTTGTAAACATCTCTAAATACTTGCAACTCCACTGATTTTTATTTCTCACAGCATGTAATAATTCACAGTCTGTTGGTGGATGGACACAGACTTTTTCTAAGCCCTTCCTCTTGAACATATATACTCCATATGGGAACGTGCAAAGCGTGGAGAGTCCTATCCTAGATAGTCCCATCTCAATAGTTTTGGCCACCAGGAGAAGTCTACCAAACAACACGTCAATTCTGGTTTTCAAGAGTAAATGGCAAACTGCTTCTTCTAGCCTTCTCTTTCTACAAACAGTTTTTGTGAACTTATCCAGGACCCCACATAGTGTTACCTTCCCATAAGGAGATGAACTTCCCTCCAAATTTTCTCTAAAAGCAGCTTGATCAGCATCAACTGACCTTGAATTACCACTTTGCTTTTATATTGCTACCAGGTACCTGCACCAACCAGAAGTCTGATGATGCTATGAAGAGGAATGGTAAGGTTATCAAGTCCTTCAAAAACATGGCATTAGATTGGAAAGTACCATATCCTACCAACAGATACTGTAATCCAGGTGTCTCAAAACCAGCTAATATTGGAGTTCATGAGCGCTGTGAGCCTTCTAATCTGTGTAAAATCATCTGGTAAGACAACTCCCAGAAGTATCAGAAGAATAAGTCCACAAGATAATTTAGTGTTTTACTACATGGCTTGGGTGAACTGATTATAGGATATGAAGAAAATATAAAGTCTTGCATACCTTGTGAAACTGAGCAGTGAACTGATGTGTGAGTGTTCCTGAGTTTGGCAGATATTTTTCAGCTGCATCATCAAAATCAGTTGTCCCTTAATAGTGTCTGCCACTTGGCAATCCCTCTGCCTATCAGTTCTGGAGAAGCTAATGAGGAAATAGCTGTGATTCAATATCTGAAAGCTCTGAATCATACCAAACACAGTCAAAACATAGTAAGCAAATGTATGTGTCTGTTTTTAAAATAATTTTTGTGATTTAAAACAGGATTTATAAACATGCTAGTATAAAAATGTCAGCACATAGATTTATAGTTACAAGCTGTGCAGGAGCCTTTGCAGGTCACTGTCCAATGTAAAATTGCTTCCTTTCAAAGCGTTGTAAAGAATTGGAGGTAATGCTCATTTTTAATTAAGCTGTGTGGGTATATTGCCTATGAGAGCAATTTGTAGTTGTATCTTTACCTTGAAGCTTTGCCTGCGTGTGGATGGTCTGGTTCTCGAATTCTTCCTTGAAAGTCACCCAAGGTTTGTCTCGTTGCTTTGTGAAGGACCCTGACTGAGTGCCACAGAGTGGTGCCCCCCCAGCCCTACTATGAGGCATGTGTGGCCAGTGGCTGCTCCGAAGAGCACCCCAGCACCGAGTGCCAGAGCATACAGACGTACGCAGCCTTGTGTGGGCTCCATGGGGTCTGCGTGGACTGGAGGAGGCAGGCGAACGGGCAGTGTGGTAAGGCTGGGAAACCCTGCTCGTGGTGAGGCAAATCTGATCTGTTCTTTCCTCACCTACACACTTGTTTATGTTCCTCCACATCATCAGGCTTCAGTCTTTTCTGAGCTGCTCTGGGCCTGAGAAAAAAACAGGAACAAATCAAAGACATTGTTCCAGCCAAGAACTGATGCAAAATAAGGAAGAAACAGGACCATATTCTCTCCTAAGGAGCTCAGCTGAGTCCTGTGTTACCTAAAGCTTCGGCACTAGATGGCAACACACTGCTTCTGTCTGCATGCTTTGCCCTGCTCAGGGGGATCCCATGATTCAGGGGTGGACACTGTTAGTACTGTCTCCAGCACACTGTTGAATACATTGGCCCCTCTTACTGAAGCTGCTGGGACCCCCTTACTGGGCAGGAGTCTGGGCTGGCAGAGCCGTGCGGTGGGCTGTGATAGCGTGGGTGCTTTTTCCACTGTACATTGAAGGGTTCTTGTGGGTCTGGGCTTTTTAACTTGTGTGTTGCAATGCTTCTCAGAGGCCAGCTGTCCTCGGGATCAGGTGTATAAGCCATGCGGTGAAGCAAGAAGAAACACTTGCTTCAGCAGGTGGGTCATTTCCTGAGGCATTTTTCAAGTCCCTGATGTGAAAATTGCTGGCGAAGTTTGAAGTTCACATTCCCGTGGGATTTAGATGTCTGACTGCCCTGGGCTACCTTTCTGCCTCTCATTCATTCCTATTTATATTCTAATTGTGCAGAGAAGTCGTTATGAACACCCTGCCCTTCCAAAATAACACATCAGTGTTTGTTGAGGGATGCTACTGTCCTGATGGAAAAATTCTGCTAAACGATTATGATGGCATTTGTGTTTCTGCTTGTGGTAAGAAATAATTTAAATGGTGTGATGGGAAGGGGGATGAGGAGGAGGGGTAGGTAAGAGCCTAACTAGAAGTGCACATTAAGGGGGGCATTTTGGATACAGAGGAAATGGGTGAGACCTTAATACTGACCCTTTCTAGCTAGCCTGGAAGCATTTCAGATTGACAGTTTCTGCCTGCTCTTATGCAGAAGGTACAACTCTCAAAAGAACAAAGGGGAGAATGTTTTTTTGGGGGAAGATTTTTTTGGGGTACACAATCTGTGACTTTGGACTCTGGATTTTGCTTTCTCTTTGTGGTTGTTTCTCAGATTTCAATATCTTCCTTCTATTCCTGTCTTCCTGCTTCTCTTGTTTTCCCTGGTTCAGTTGCAAATAAAGTAACACGTAATTCATTTTATAGGTTGCACTGCACAAGATGGGTCAGTGAAACAGGTAAGAAAAAGGAAAATACTGGTTTTATACTATATCTGGGTTCTGTGACCTCTTGTAAAAATAAATGCATGAGCTGTTTCTTTTAGTTCTAAGCTTAAAAACTAGTGAACTGCAATGACACTGGGGAGGAAACCAGCAGATTTTATTAACTCCAGAATATTTTTAATCATTTGAGTTACAGAAGCAGAAATAGAGTTTGTGGGAATCAGTTTCCTGGTAGAACTACCAGGCTTCCTCCTGGAAACACATAAGCTTGCAAAGGAAGGCGGCAAATAGCCACCAAGCATTTTTCTACTGTCCCTTTCTCCCTCTGGGACTTGGACTCAGCCCTACACTGCCTTGCAGCAGGCATTCTTTGATATAATGTTTCCAGTTTTTGCTCTCTGAACTGCTCTCCCTATTGTGTTCATAGCCTAGAGAGGCTTGGGAGCATGACTGCAAATACTGTACTTGTGATGAAGCAACCTTCAATATCTCTTGCTTCCCCCGCCCTTGTGCTAAATCTCCACCTATCAACTGCACAAAAGAAGGCTTTGTACGCAAAATAAAAACACGGCTGGATGACCCATGTTGCACAGAGACTGTCTGTGGTGAGTAGATAATTCATATGTCATAATGTGGCATTATTTGCCGTCAGCAATACTCCTCAAGTGAGATCTGGTACCCCACAGGTGCCAGATTCAAATAAACACATGGAAGTGGTCATTTCTTCCATCTACATGCCAGGAGCTCTTGTTAACAGAAAAGAACTCCTCTGGTCCAACTTTTACTCTACACTAGTGTCATGACCTGCCAGATACTTACATTGGAAAATCTCCCATGGATCATTGGGACCACCAAGTGCTTCACAGTCTCCTCTGGCTCCTCTTCTGAGATGAGAGGGTGATCCTTCCACAGAGATCCATCCAGCAAGAGAGGACAGGTTCATCTTCCAGGCTCCCCTAAGGCTTCCTGTGGATGTTGCTGTTATATGTTTGCCCTCACCTTTGCATTTGCATCCTCCCAGTCCCAAATGCCTACCACAGCACAGGACTAGCCTGCTCCTAACGCTGGCCATTCCCAGCATGTATACCAAGATGCTGGACAGTGGATCCTGGCAATGGTGCTGGGAAGTTTTTTCTGTTCCTCATTCCTTCAACCCACCAGAAGGAGTTCCATTAGGCTCCTTGGATGCCTTGAGGGGAGCAGTGGACATTGTCAAGGTCCTTTGCCTTGCATGTCCCAGCTTTTACATATTTGGCTCTCATACATTGCCTCTTCATTTTTTCACTGACTCATTTATCTTTACTCCAACTTGTTTCCCTGTCATTTCCTAAGGGTGTTCAGTCTTTTAAGAGATGACATCCAGTGGGGGAAGAGAAGCAGGAACAAGGACCATAAATATGTGTCCTGGGAAGAACTTTACAGTGGAAGAAACTTAGAGATACTTCACCTGAACATGTCCCAAACTCCAAAAATGTGTGATGCAAGAATCATCTATTTCTATACAACTTCTTGGACGTTCAAGCTTTGTCTGCAAGTAATGTTGCTGGATAGGATGCTTTGGCTTACTTTATCCCTGTTATCTATTGCAGAATGTGATATAAAAACCTGCATTATCAACAAAACAGGATGTGACTTAGGTTTCCAACCAGTGGTTGCTATATCTGAGGATGGTTGTTGTCCTATCTTCTCCTGTAGTAAGTACCTTGTTCCCTTAAGTTAAAATCATAAGCAATAGCCTCTTCCCTCAGCCTTTACAATTGGTGCTTTGGGCTTTTGTTGTGTTTGTTTGTTTGTTTGTTTGTTTGTTGAGGTTTTGTTTGTTTGGTTTTTTTGGGGTTTTCTGGAGTTGAAGTAACTGGTGAAGGTTATCTGTAGCCCATATTCGGTAAGCTATTGATCAGGTACTGAATGATGGTTAAATTGAACCCATCCAGAAGCTCTGCTGCCAAATTATATTTCTAGATTCACATACGTGAGCCAGTTTCCCATTGGCTTTGTTACCAGCAACATGGTTAACAATGAAGAAAAGGTCAAGTAATTTCAAGTGTGGGAAAAAAACCCCATGAGGTAAATAGGTTTTACCTTTCGGTAAATACCAGGATATAGAATTACCCCCACTTCATGCATAACATCTAAGCAGATGTGGGCTTCTGAATAACAATTAGCACCATGTACTAGTTACTTTTTTTCCCCTTTTGTGTGGGCTATTACGTTCAGTTCTACTCTTCAACTTCTCTAAATTGCTCACAATTCAGAGATGACTACAGTAACTATTTGCATCATTTCTAGCACATCCTTTTTATTTTGTTGTTTTGGTTTTTTGTTGTTTTTTTTTTCTTACAGTACCCAAAGGTGTATGTGTTTCTGAAGGAGTTGAATTTAAGGTAGGTCTTCTTTCAGACACTTCTTTCCACAAGCTAATGCTGTCTGAGTGAGAATTTTCTGAAGTTGCTATTATCAATACTCATACAAAAAGCAGGATTAGAATGGCCTGTAATTTTTTCCTGCCAGTAGTCTTATGTAGTATTGGAAATGGGCATTGGACGAGATAACCTGCAGTGGTCCCTTCCAACCCCAAGTAATCTGTGATTCTGTGATTGATTACTCAATAGGTAATGCTAGAGACTAGTAACTTGCTTACTAAACAAGACCTTACCTACATTTTAGAGTCAATAGTCAGAATTGTGATTGAATACAAATTTCAAGTTTTGTTGAATGTTTTAAGATTAATTGCTATGTCAAACTGAGCAAAAGTACACACATTGAATTTAGAAGAATATTCATTTAACATCATTGATGCACTTGGGAGTGTCAGCCTTGTGTTCATTTTTGTGATACTAATTGTGAGGTTTTAGAGATCTGGAAGTAGTAATTTCAGGAAGTTCTTCCAGAAATAAACCTCATAAGCATTAATTTCTTGATAGCCCACAGAGATGTTTACTCTAGAACCCTCTGAATTCTTGTCATGGCTTGCCTTCTCTCTCCTCTATATTTCCAGCCGGGGGCAATGGTACCTAAAGACTCTTGTGAGAACTGCATGTGCACAGATGAGCAGGATCCTGTGACACAGACCAACCGCATCCAGTGTCTTCCAGTGAAATGCCAAACCACCTGCCAGCAGGTCAGCACCTCCTTGACCATGAACAATGGCTGTTGAGGGGAAGTACTCTGAAATTGGGATAGTGTAACTGCTTTCTCACTGCAAGATAGAAGGATGGACTATACTATTAATTTTTTTGTAAAGTTCTTTTTAGGGTGCCAGTCATTTTTGCTCTAGCAAATTTTAAGAGGTCATCCTTGGAAAGGTGCCCTAAGGGGAAATAATTGCAAACCTCTTAAAGTCTGACTGCTGAAAGATGTTTGTGCCAATCTGTTGGTACTGTCCATTGTCAGATTGAAAATTAAGATCCTGAAGAAACTGCACAGTGGTCTGTATGTTTGCAAACACTTTTCAGTACTCGTGAGCTGAGCGTACCCTGCTACTTCCCAGTATTTGTGAGAATCAGCACAAAAACAGTTCAGCTTGAATATAAGCAGAGTGGTTGCTTTTCCATTCATGCCTAGATAAGGCCAGACCCACCACCAGTGTTAAAAATGTATAAAACCTTTCATTGTCCATTCTCCTGAAGCCAGACACATCCACACCCACCAAGAGACCAAAAGACAGGGGAGGGAACCTTCACAGGTCTGACAGCAATAGTTCTTGTGAATATTATCAGACCAAGCACTGGTGGCAGAGTAATCACACGCTGAATTAATGTATAAGTAATCATACGCTGAATTAATATATCTAGCCTGTCCTGTGTGTTAGCCTGAAGAAAATAGCCAATGACATGGTCTTCATGGCAACTGAAGTGTCCAGAAGTCACTATTCAATAAGGGAGAAAAATTACCAGCTTTGCTTGTCAGGCTTAAAGTGGTTCCAACAGTTTTCTAAAGAGAACAAAGATGAGACCAGGAGGTTGACTCATTTCCTCTGCCATCTTCAGTGTAGCTTTGATCAAAGGTGCTTCATGAACAAGACATCAGTTAACATGGCTAAATGGAAAGTTTTTTCCCACAGGGTTTTCGCTATGTGGAAGAGAAGGGTCAGTGCTGCAGCCAGTGCCAGCAAGTGGCATGTGTGGCAAATTTTCCATTTGGCAATGTGACCATTGAGGTAAGTGCTTCCTTGGTCTGCTGGATTATCAAAAATAGCTCAGCATTTTTTCAACCAGTGTCATGCATTTAAGGCTGGGAGGACCTCTAGATGTAAAAATCTCCATTTCCAAAGTAAATGCAGATGTTTATACAGCTGCTCTCTGCTGTGTGCATCTCACAGGGACTACTGTGTTGAAAATTATGTATCTCTGGCAAGAATGGAAATCATGTTACCCATCCTGCCCCCCTTTATCTTGACAGGGAGAGGATGATGACATTGTGTAACACTGCTCTTGCAGAGATACATGAGCTGTCTTCACATGGTACTAATCCAATCTGGAAGCAGTTTTCATTTTCTTGCCCTGAAGATACAGGGGTAAATAGTGTGAACAGGCTGACATGGCTGTACTACCACTAGTTCTGAATTTACTAAGGCATAAATTTAAGTGACATAGCTGTTGTAGTATAGTGTGACTTGGTAACACTCCGAGGTAATACATCATGTCTTTTGAGTGTAGCATTGTATAGTCATGAGCGAAGCCTTTACAGGATGGATTTGATGATCTTGGAGGTCTTTTCCTCCCTGAATGATTCTATGATTCCATGATTCTAGCTCTTTGGTTTTATTACAGTCTGCTACTCCTGTGAATGGTTAATGATGCTGTTTCAACCATTGATTATTGTCTTACATGGTATTGCTTCTCTGGTAGTTACTCTGCATCTTTTTTACTTCATCCTTTTATTCCTTGATAATTTATCTTGCAAGCTAGATTCTCCCATTTCAACATACAATTCTTATCTTTCCATGAGGAGGCTTTGCAGTTACCCATTAACCTCTACTGCAAAGACTTCGGTCCCTTTTCACACTTTTTGATTTTCTTCCATCCACTGAAAAAGAAAATTGACGAAATCTTTTGAAAGAATTATTTTTCTTTTTGTGTATATAAGCTGGTAGTGGGTGAACTTGGTACCGAATTTGCAGATGTAAGTTGCAGATATCTCAGCCCTTTCAGAGTGACATGAACAAGCCAGTGCCTCTGCCAGTTCACTGATTGTATTACTGTTGCAGTATTCTATTTTTATTGCTATACTGTATTGGCTTGGGGTTTTATTTTCCTGTTTTTATCAGGTTGGAAAGAGCTATAAAGATCCATATGATAACTGTACTCAGTATACATGCACTGAATCAGCGGGACAGTTTTCCTTGACTAGTACAGTAAAAGTCTGCCTACCCTTTGAAGAAGCAAACTGTGTGCCAGTAAGTATTTTACAGCTAGAAAAAGACTTCAGGAATGAGCCCTGTTGCTGGCCTGAGAGTTATCTTTACTGTTTTGAATTAACTTCAGTATTTCTTGATCTTTCTGAGCTGATCACTCTTGTTTGAAGGAAATATGCTTTTTGAGCCCTGAATAAAGTGTCCCATGGCAGTAAAGCAAAAATATTTGCAAACAAACACACACATTTTACATTGTTGTGGGATAAGCACTAGAACTTGAAAGAGAAGGGTATTGGGGAAATAGCAAGGTGGGATTTGTCATCACTTGAGAAATATCAGTGTTACAAAATGCAGTTCAGAAAGTGGTATCTTACCATGGATCCCTGAGGGACTGATGAACACAGTGTCTTCTCATATGTAGTGTAACATTAAGCAAAGAAATGGAATGTGAAAGAGTAAGGGGTATCATTCATACACTGGTTTTCATCTATTAGTAGTTTCCAGTAACTTTCAGAATAATTTTGGGACTTCACAGCAGATCTGAAAATCAAAGAAGGGACAAGGACAGCCATGTACTTGAATTAGCTTTGGGGTAGGCTCTGCATAGGTCAGGCTGTACAGTTCCAGGAGCAGCTGTCATTCTCTACGGCTGGGGTTTTTTAAGCTGGCTTCAATAAGACCTGATAAGGACAGGCATGTATTACAGGATACCTTACCTGGCTTGTAAAAGGACATAGAGTTTTAAGAAAATTCATTCCTTTCCTTGCTGGATGGTTTGGTTTGGTTTGGGGTTTTTTAAGCAGTTTTTTATATATTTGGTACACAAATAGGTCTGATGAGGAATATGCATTGATTAGAGATGAGGGGATATAACTGAACTCTCAACATTGCTACCATCTACTTAGCAATACCTGCATCTGAACTAACTGTTCTGGTTACTTTCAATATAGGGGACAGTTGATGTAACTTCAGATGGCTGTTGTAAGACATGTGAGTGCATTAAATTGCTGATTCTCTATTCCAATACTGTTTGTTTTTATCCTGCTTGTAGTCCTGTTTCTGCAAACACTGAGAGGCTTCTGCTCCCACTGACTGGAAGACAGTTTTACAGCAGCAGAACTGGTTTTTACCTCACAGCTCAGACTAAAAATCTGCCACGTTCTTCCAATAGTGACACTATACTTCTTTTTTTTTATCTCATTTTCTCTTTTTATATAGCTGACATACTGTTAGCTTGAGCAATGCTCCTGATAAAACAATTTGTAGAAAATATTCTCTGTGTTATTCCATTTGAAAATTGCATAGAGATAAAGGTCTTTTTTTTTTCTGTAGCATCCGCTCAGAAATATTAGGTTGTTACAGAGTCACAAATGTAATTTCTAGCAATTTTAGAAAAACCTGAACCCTTCATTTCCCCTTCAGGTCTTGGTTCAACAGTATCTTTGCATGATAAAGCTAGTCCACAAATGGAAAAGTACCTTGACCAGCAGGAAGTTGTTTTGCTGAATTACTGCTTCTTTGCACTCTCAGTTGTTGTTTCAGTTATGCATTTGAAGTATAAAAAGTTTTACTAGGATGATCTACCCCTGGTTTACTAGCAGATAACTTTCAAAACTTTTATTCCCCAGTCTGAAAAAGTCTAACAGGACTGTTCTTCTACTCAGGTATAGACCTGCCCCACAAATGCAAACGCAACGTGAAAGAGCAGTATATTGTGCACGACAACTGTAAGTCAACTGCTCCGGTGCCAGTGCCCTTTTGTGAAGGGATGTGCAGTACCTACTCTGTGTAAGTAGGAAACCTTTCTCTGTCCTCCCCCATGGCTGATCTTCCTGGGTTCTTGTCACCAATGGGCTGCAGCTTCCTGCTGTATTAAAGGACCTGGTTGGGAAACTGGGAGTACAGAACAGCAATAATTAGCGTTGTCTTTAGTGTGATAGGAGAAATAGAAAAATAGGTCCTTCTGGAAAGGCGTCATCTATATTTATTAAACATGTTCTTAAATATGTCCTTGTATGGTTTTTGAACAGCTCTGGTGTTTACTGGAGTTTTTTCCTACCCTTTGTTCTCTGCATGTGTTGTTCCTTTCCATCTTGCCAAATTTGGGGCCTAATCCAAAATCCACTGAAGTTACCAGGATTTTCCCCACTGGTGTCAGACGATCTGGCCCTATATAACCAATAGCATCCTGAGGAAAGGCTGTTACAAATAAGCAGAAAAACAGATGGGAAATGTTGCTCCTCTGCTCCTTAGAAGTACCTCTATTTGGAGCAGCAAATATGGATCAGTTTGGGAGACAACAGGCAGCACTGATGTGAAAAATCTCATTTCTGTAGGTATTCCTTTGAGGCCAACGAAATGGAACACAAATGCATTTGCTGCCATGAGAAAAGAAGTCATAAAGTGAAGGTGGAACTGGTTTGCTCTGACCATAAGACAGTCCAGTTCACATATGTGTATGTAGATGAATGTGGATGTGTGGAAACAAAATGTCCAAAGAGGATAACATGAGTATGAACTAAAGCAAACCTTTCATCGCCCATTTACTCCTTCCCTAGCAAGTCAGTAGTTTAGAAAACAGCTGTGAGTAACCTCCAAATGACCATACTAGCGCTTTTTCTTTCTGGTATGACATGCAGTTATGGAAATTAGCTAAGATTTTACTCTAAATGTTTGTAGAATAAACTGCATTTCAAAGCGGACTTGTTCTCCTGTTTCAGTGATGCTGCTAATGGGACAAAGTGGCTAATGTTTTTCATCCCACACTGGTAGATAAACCAAGGTTATTGCAAGACATTCTCAAAACAGTGATGCCCTTCAAAAGTCCTGCCTGAAGAAAGTGCACATTGTAAAACCACAACCACATGTATCACTTCATTTCCTTTTGAAGGGAAACAGCAATCACTTCCACAGCTGTGGTTCAGACAGAGGCAGGACTTGGCTCAGGGTCACATTTGTGTTCTCCCCAGTGGTCCTGAACCTACTTTGACTATGACTGACTCACTGGAGGAAATCAAGGTGCTTTTGTTTTCCTTCTGCACATTGAACACTGTATGAAGAATGTAAAAACATGTTTTTTACATACACAATACAAAACGAATATATTGGCACCTTTATTGGGAGTCCTTATCTCAGTGGGGTTTTTTATTATTTGCCAACATCAGACTCTGAGCTGTGTGTTAGTTCAGTCTCACTACTGGTTCCATGACTGTAATTTGTACTATAAATAATTGACTCCCACCCAGCATGTCCAGTGCTACTGGTGACAGTAACTTACGAGGACATGGATCAAAACGACCCAACAATACCTTCAGAGCACTCAAGTAAGGCAGATGCTTCTGTTGTTTGAGCAATTTGGTATTCTGTGACCTGAAAGAGAATTGAAGATTGTGACTTTCTTAGATAGTGTCCTGCAGCCTGCTGTGCAGAGTTTTTGGGAATTGTTTTGAAGGGAACACATTAAACTTTAGCTTTCAATTTTAAAATATTGCAGCTCTTGAGCCCCAAGAAATATTTAGTTTGCTACTTTTTCATAATAAGTCATTTTAGCTGATGTTAGATTACTTTGATGTGTACTGTTTCATTATTGTGTTACTTATCTTAAAATTGTGGGAATCCTTGTGTTTGAACAGGCCAATGGTTTATGTTTTTCTCTACTCTCACTTGAGAGTCCTATGCTTAATGGGTCGTCACTGTGATGCAATGGGGCAGTCTATGTTATTCCTCTGCAGAATTCAGATCAGATTGTTTTAACTAACCCATTCTTTGGCCCCTGTCTGGGGGGATTTGTCTCAGCCTAACATTGGTGTAAGAGCCCTTGAGAAGTTATCAGTTTCTCAGCACCAGGGGTTTTGAGAGCCAAGATAGTCACCTTAGTCAGCTGCAGTCAGAGGAGGTGAATTTCACCCTTTGATTTTATTCTGTTTCCTTATAAACCATAAAAGAGAGGCTGTGTGTACCCAATGATCACAGTGGGAATAGGTGCACTTCAGGTATCTTTGGGAGGTAGGGACTAGAGAATCCAACAAACAGGTGTTTGTGATGAAGTTAAGAATTAGGGAGTCATAGAATCATAAAATATGTCAAGTTGGAAGGGGCCCATATAGATAATTGACTTGAACATAACTCTCCTATTCTCAGCTTCTGCGCTAGTCAATGGACCAGTTTGCTTGATTATAAATTACAGGAATCTCCAAATAATTTGGTTAACTGTCAGTGCAATGCAATTCCCATGGAAGGCACATGTTGTAATTGCTTGACTGAGGCTCATGTATAAATTTCACATTAGTCCAGAAAATTGCTTTTATTGATACAAATGAAGTGCATGCATGCTATTATAATGCAATGAACAGCAACAAAACAAAACAAAAGGATATTCCTTTCTTTCCTCCTTGCCTTTCCCTGAGGAGGGAGAGGTCATTCTTGGGTGGTTTTGTCATCAGAATAGTAAACAGACTCTGTAAGTAGTCATATACATGCTCATGCAAATCAGCCTGCAAACCAACCCTGCAAATCAATCATTCTCAGCGAGATCGCTCAGCAGGAACATGAACAGGAACTTTTCCGATCTCTGCATTATCTACAAGTGGAAGAAGGGAATAAACCACAGGTGCCATTAGATTTCTATTCTCATCTCTGCTTTAGTGATGATGAGATTTTAAACAGATGCTGAGAATGGCATTGATTTAAAGGCATACTTTCCTGTTTGTTTTTGGCATGCGTTTTACATTTCAGACAAGGGAAATGCTGGAACCAAAGGCATGTTCCTGTCTCCAGGATGCTTTTGATTACGTGAAATCTCACATTCTTCATTCCCGGTTACATGTGGCACTTCATTTACTCACTGAGTCCAGCACCTAACTGGACTATGCAATACTACTTAGAGCTCTGATGACTGGGTATTAGAGAGAACTCATTAGTCCTCTGTTTGAAGGTGCAGAGTCCTACTTAGCTGCCAGCAAGGTAAAGCCTGTTTAAACAAAACTTTCAGCTTCTTCAGCTGAGAAATATCTTCCTACCTCCCACTTCGCACCTGAAGAGAAACAAAAATCAGCCTGAAAGCTCCTTGATCAACCCACTGGCAAGTTGGCCCTTCTTCCTCAGTGACTGTGCCTCTGTATGCAGCATCACTGCTGCTTGCACAGAGCATCTAAATTCTGTGTATCCTTCTTTAGACTATTGCCACAAGCTCCCCATCAGAATAGGCAAAGTTAAATGCAGATGGCTCTTCCAGGAGACCGTGCCTGTAAGAGCTTGATTTGACCATGATCCCACTGCTGTTGCTGTGTGGCTGCTTCTCCCATGTGCACAGTCAAGTCTTCATCTGCAGCCCAAGACCATCTCTTCCTGTTACTGACTGGTCTCTGCAAGTCAAACATTTTGCTGGCATAACTCAAGAAAGATCAGTGGCATTGCTCCAAGTACTGTTTCTTTCTTTTGCATGCAATAGGGTAACCCCAGGAGAACCGGCGCTCAGCTGAGCCAGTTGGGCCAGGGCTCAGCTGGTTTCAGCCTGTAGCCATTCTTTCCTTATCATGCGAGGATAGTACTCCCAACTCACTGAGCAGTTCTGAGCCAACACACCAGGAAGTACTGTCCCGTATTGCTAAAATAAATATTTGTCAGAGATACTGCCTCATGTCAGGTTGACAGGTTCTAAGACACTTTATCATTTTGCTGGTGTGCTCTGAGTCTGGGTTGCCATTATGAGATGAACTCTGACTTGCCTATTGGTTTGAGGCTTGGAAAGGTCAGTTCACAACACCACTTTGATGTATTTTAGCTCAATTTTGTTGTTACCAATTATTAATGTTTGCAAAGAAGAAAAGAAAATTCAAGGTGTGCTCTGGATTTTTATTTGGGGAGAGGCACTATTCTTTGACCTAGTTTTGCACCGAGCAGATCCCCTGCCTGTGGAATCCAACCTGTAGTGTTATCTACAGTGTGCTGTATTGATATCAATCTATTCTGATATCTAGAATCTTGAGCTGAAAACAAAGACTGTGAACTGTAAATGCCCTCTAATACAGAAGGGATTGTTTAAAAGAATGCTGCAGCTATTTTGTTTCAGCGTACCAGTTTAACAATTACAAAGTTGCAAGGTAAACATGAAAAAATTCGTCTAAATATCACTCAGGAAAGTTATCTGTTTAGTAATGAACCAGAAAAGAAAATAATCTGGTAAATTCGATGGATCCTCTTTCAGGTAAGGGGGAGACTGGGGATTGAGTGGTCGGAGGGTTCTGTCTGATGATTCTACAGGTTCTTATGTTCAAAGACACCTTCTTGGCCTTGTTTGTATTTCTGTCCTGATCTAATACAAGGGTAAAGGTAGACTTTTGTTTCTTTTATGTGATTGTAACATTTAAATTCATAAAGCCTATTTGCAGAGATGTCCAGCATGGTATTTACAATCCCGAGGCTACACACTTTTGTCTGGCATCCCAAACATCCTTTAGGAGAAAAAACTGTGACAATTTTCAAAAGACACCAAAACAAAGGTATCAGTTGTGAAAATCTCTCTTGTTTTTACACTTCAAAGGATCTTATTACTCAGTATCTTTAGGGCAACAATAGAGTCTCAGTTTACCGTGTACAAGGCCATTCTCACATCCATTCAATCCTTTGACAATTGAAATCTCTCTTAGGAAAGCACCTCCATCAGAGGTGTGCCCAGTTAATTGGTTTTTTGTCAGGAGTAGGCCAGAGTTTGATCATGAAGCTACAGAAAGGTTGTAATTTCTTATGCACTTTACTTCTCTCTAAAAGGTCTGTCCAGTTTTAATCAGTAGTCTGTAAGGCAGTTTAATTGATGCTCACTGGCTTTAATTTCTTTTTTCTCTTTTTCTTTTTTCTTTTTCTTTTTTCTTTTTAATTCAAAAGAAATCTGTACAGCGGCTTCCTGTAACTGTGAGTTCACACTTCTGTTTCACTCGAGCTTGATTTCTGTGAAGGTCTGTTTCTAAACGATCCTCCTTGCTAAAACAAACAAACAAACAACAACAAAAAAAAAAACAAAAACAAAACAAAACCTCTCCAGAGGATTCAGTCCAGTGGGGTCTCCCATTGATATGAGTGAAGAGATCACGGAAGACTGAGTGGATAGGCTCTGGTTCATCCCATTTACCTAAAAAAAAAAAAAAAAAGTCTGTATAAATCAGAACTTGAGGAACTGTAATCTTTCTCTGTAGTTACTGAAAATTGCTGTATACCTTATCTCAGCAAAGCTGTCATCTGGAAATGCCCCCAACTCTCCTTTTTTTGACTTCCTAGGGAGTCTGAGGTAAGTATAGCCGCACCTCATCTGAGTCCTTTAAACCAGCGTAAGAAGTTGATCCCAAATGCCAACATTACATGTTTGTTATAGGAAGCACCAGAAATTTACTGCAAATTCTGTCAACCCTGTATCCTACCTTGAACATCTCAACTAACAGCACTTTCAGTGAAAGACCCTTTCACTCTGATTTTCAATAAGAGTAATGCTGAGAACTGTTTCATTATTTGGATAGGTTCTTTGTGGAGGGCTTCCTCTTGCTTTTAACATTTGTAGTCAGCTTCTGAATTTTCCTTTTACTCTTCTTATTGGTGTTTTAAATGTAGTTCTTAGTAACTGATCTCATTCTAAACTGTGACATAGAATGAGTCATATCTGACCTACGTCAATGTCCCTTAGCATGACACCAGCAAATCAAAGGGAGCTTAAAACTGGGCTAAATTAGCAGTGAGTTTGGTGCCATTCCTATGTGTTTTATAAATTATATTCAGCTTCAGTTTCTGAAGGCTACTGAAAAAGTGCATAAACCCTTTTGTGTTCCAGCTCTGAAATGGTTTATGTCACCACCTCTCCCTATACTACTGCTCAAAGAGAATCATGAAGCAAGTCCACTGCCGTTCCTTTACAGCATCTTGACTTCACTTCTTTACATATCCAGACATTATTCTATATTGACTGATCTATTTCCCGTAATGCTATAAAAACCTGGCTTAAAACCAGAGTTTAATCTGACCTGCAGTGAGCATTGTTCTATAAACAAAAGGCTACTAAAGTGCAATGTAGCCGTACCAGCTGCTACTTTATGGCCCAGAATTCGCTTTTCCCCAAGGGCTATTTCTCTCAAGGACCAGTGCACACACCTTACCACTCCCAAGCACCCCGACTCAGTTCTAACTTGTCCATTTAAACTTTCTGCTTGCTCTTGATGATGTTCTCTGTTTTTTTTCAGATTTCAGGTTAGGCATGGAAAAGATTTACTGCGTATATGATACATGCTATAAATCCACCTTTCTTCACTGTTAACCCAGAAAAAATTTCAGGAAGTGCTGCAACTCACCACACTCTTCCTAAGTAACTAGTTTGGAAAATCCTTCAAAGAATTTATATAGCCTGCACTGCTTCTCTGTATGAGGAAGTGTCTGTCTGGAGTCTGTTTATTGATACAAAGAATAGCCCCTGTAGCATCAGTGTGAAAATTTGTTCTGCTCCATCGCCAAATCAATTGGACTGGATATCTTCCTAAAGACACCTTTGCCTTTCCAGATGCAAGTAGATGATTGGGTGACACTTTTGTATTGTATGTTGTGCTGTTCATACTTGGGGATAAAAATTTATAGCTTCTCTAAAAGAAAAAACAGTTTCAAGCACAATCTCATCCTACATCCACACTTTCATAATGGAATAATTAGGTATTCAAATACTGGTCATGCAAAGATTTTTGGCAGAAACAGAAGCTATTCCTGTTAATTCATCTTTCCCTCAAGCTCAGTGACTTGAAAAACATCTGAAAAAAACCAACCAAACAAAAATCCCCAAAAAACAACCAAGTTAAAAAGAAACAAAGATTTCCCAGCAGTCTCATATTTTGCTTTCACAGCAATGCTTATGAATGTGCTCGAATTCCCTGGCATGTTTTTATTAGTAACTAATGAATTAAGCTGTTTGCTTTTGACGTTGATTTTTCACTGCAGAATGTGAGTTGGTGAAATGAGCTTCTGTTCATCCTGGACATGAGGGTTACCACTTTGTCTTGGGCCTACTTGACTGATGTTTTTCCTGGGATAGCATGGCACTTCTGATAGCAAAATTGTCTGTTCTATTAAAAAGAGTTGTTATTTTATTTCATGAACAGTTCTGCTTTGCTGTGTGGTATCGCCCTTGCTCATATATACTGGGGGATTCCATAACATAGTTCCATTTCAATGGTACTGTATCACTTTGAATTCCTTGGTTCCCAATAATTTTGAGCCTGATTCTCTTCTACTTTCTATTTAGTAAATATGTAGCTCTTGGGGATGATCCTTGTGGGTCCCTTCAAACTCAGCATATTCTGTGATTCTGTGATAATTCAGGCTTTATTTTTTTTTAAATCACAGCTTTTCATTGCAACTTTAAAACTGAACTACATTTTTAATTTTTATTTCTCTCATAAGGTGGGCTGCCTTGCCTGAGATTCTTCTAACAAACTAATAAAGTTTTTCATTATAATCAGCAAAGATGAATTACTTTGTACATGGAACTTGTAAAACCCTGCAGGCTCCAACTATTTGAACAAAATAGTCTGTTAATAATGCATGCAAGTGATTATTAGTAATTAAGAACTGTTTCTCCTTGTACCCACAGTCAAAACAACGGAGCAAACACTGAAATATGTAATCTTTGTTGCTAATGGATTCTGACTAGACTAGCAGGTCCTGCTTCATCTGCACAGTTTTCTTTGAAGGAAAACCAAATTAATTATGTATCAAATCTGCACTACAGCTGGAGACATGAGATGGGCCAGTACTGTCCTTTAGAGTGAAATATGTGCTTACACCAGCAGAATCTGAAAGTGAGAAAACCCTTTGCTTTCTCTGAAAACATTTGATACAAGCTGACATTGAAAATAGTGTTATGATGTGACAGAAACGTGGTGTGACAGGACCCCTAGATAGCCAGTTCACTGAAGTGAAATACTTTTAAAGTGAAAAGAGCTTTCCCTTGCAAAAAAGCCAACAAAAAAACTCTACACACACACACCCAAAACCAAACCACCAGATAATTTCAGCTTGATTTTACTAGAGTACAAAATAATAATCTTCAACAGGATGACCCCAAGAGGAACTGCAGAGCTATTGGGTGAATCTGATTTTAAAAGATTTGATTAAATAGGTCCCCTGTCAGCTGTGTTCATGAAGAGCAAGTGCTTTCCTCCAGTCCAGCCCCTGCCAGCACCTCTGAATTGCCAGGTCTCTTCAGGGTCCCCGGAAAGCCTCCTTGTCTCCCTCACCTCTCAAACTTGGCTTTGGGTATGCTCCCAGCTGCAGGAAGCCCCTGCTCCTTCTCTCCACATCTGCATTCCTGTTACAGGCTCAGCCCGTATCCTTCATACCCTCTCTAGATCCATTTGCACTCCTGAATCTCCAAGCTAGATCTGTGTAGTTACTCTCAGGAAAGGAATCATCCCCCCTTCCTTGAGAGGAGATACTTCAGGCTGCAACAAGTATTGGGTAATTCCCGGTATCAGTGCAGACTGGATGATTAACTAATGGCGAGTAGCCCTGCAGAGAAGGACTTAAGGGTACTGAAGGATGTAAAATTGGAAACGAGCCAGCAATGTGTGCTTGCAGCCCAGAAAGCCAACAGCATCCTGGGCTGCATCAAAAGAAGATGTGACCAGCAGTCTGAGGGAGATGATTCTCCTCCTCTACTTTGCTCTGGTGAGACCCCACCTGGAGTGCTACATCCAGCACAGGGGTCCTGAGCACAAGAAAGACATAGATCTGTTAGTTCCAGAGGGCCATGAAGGTGGTCAGAGGGCTGGAGCACCTCTCCTATGAAAAGAGGCTGACAGTTGGTTTTTTTCAGCCTGGAGAAGAGAAGGCAATCTCTCAATATATAAAGACCTGATAAGAAAGATACAGAAATACTTTTTACCAAGACCTGCAGTGACATGACAAGGGATGCCAGTTTTAAACTGAAAGAGGTTAGGTTAGGTTTAAATTGGAGATAAGGATGTTTTTTTTATGATAGCAGTGGTGAGACACTAGAACAGATTGCCCAGGGAAGCTGTAGATGCCCTATCATTGGCAGTATTCAAAGTCAAGTTAGACGGCACTTTGAGCAATGTAGCAAAAGATACCCCTGCAGGGGGATTGGACTAGATAATCTTTGAAGGTCCCTTCCAACCCAAAACACTCTATGAATCTATGATTCGATGTGTTTTTCTTCTCTCCAGAGACACACTCTTTATCAGAACATGAAACAAACAGCAGTTATTTTCACCAAACCAAAAATCAGTAATAGCTACTTTGGGGGCTTTTATTTTTAATAAATACAAGGACCAGTGAAAAACATGGCAGTGTTCTGAATCCCTTTTAGGATGAGGAAGCTACTCCCACCATTACCAAAAATCCTTCCTTGCTTGTTTTCTGGGCCTCTCTCTCTAACATCCCAAGGCACACCAACTGGCTTTCTGGTTGTTTAACTTGCAGTGGTCTCAATCTTTTTGCAGAGCCATACCCCAGGCTTTTGTGCCACAACATATTAGCAAAGTAACTGCAAGTTACAGTAATTTCTGCTGTTAAGAATTTTGTGCATAATTACATCACTGGAACAGAAACCTCTTACAAATCTGTCTTTCTGCTTCAGTGATGCTGTTTACTCCTGGGTTCACTACAAACACTTGGCATGCCATCTTATTTGTTTACATAAATCCTGGTTTTCTCTGAGCATAGATTTGAAGTATTGTGTCAGAAAATAACCTTGGTCTGCAACTTTTGCAGTATTTTTAAATGTGACAAACGGTCAAGGTGAAAAAACTTCCAAAGTTGTTTTTTTAAAAACTCTCTGACTTAGATTACTATACTGCTATATTCGAAATATTGTTTGTGCTTTGGCTTTTGAAGAATAACGACAAGTATTGTAGGCATTTCAGCAATGAAACATTATAAAGTTCCAGTGTTTTATTTATAATCCTTATTGATATACTTAACTATTCTTAAGTGGTCTTTTATTTTTGTAGATACAATTTATGATTTCCTAAATGTATTTTGATAACCTTTTTTTTTCCTTCTGCTTACACCAAAGTCTAGTGCCCTCATATTACTAATGATATTCTCTCAATACATTTACATCATTAGCTATTGAACTAATGTGGATAATGTTGTATCACTTTTAGCATAGCATACACAGTGTGAAAATATTAAGTACAGCTGATTGTGTTACCCTTTAAATCTATTTGAAACAATCTTGTGTTGTTAATGTGGGTGTTACTGCTTTTACTTAGGCCAATATAAGCCAGAACAAAATTCACTGAAGTCAAGAGAATGCCAGTGAGACAGTAAAGAAATAGTGAGAAGAGAGAGTTACTCTTTTGTTCATAGTGAAATGTTAGATTTATTAATACTATATCCATTTGATTGTATACCAATCCTGTTATTTTATGTTTTGCATTATATTGCTGGTAATTTGTACTTACAATGACAGTTCTTCTGTAAAATGTCTGTAAACATGAATGTTTGTAGAAAATCAGATAGATCTGATGCTGACAGCTTTCTCAGATGAAGGATAAAGAGTTATTTGCATATTTTGGTGCACACATCATTTGTATCCAGAAAGTCAATACAAGAAGGGTGGAACAATCAACAGGTTTTACAAAGGTATTTGGCTTTTCTTCCTTATTCTGAAATGAGACATATTTTGTAAGACATCAAACATGTAAGGCCCTGCAACAATTTTTCTTAGGGAACAGCAAAGGCATAAAAGCTACTTGGTTTATGGTAGAGATATATTTATAAACGATTACCTGGTATGATTCTTTCCAGATACAAGAAGGGAATCTGCTGACCTCAGAACTTTCTTCCACTTTGAGGTTCATAGTAGATTTCTTGGGTAGACCAGATGCATGAGTTTTAGTGGCACAAGTCAAGACAGCCACATTGATATTTTCAGTGCACATTAAAGTCCATATTGCCTGTTTGAACAACATGTTCCGGACCGCTGATGTATTTCTGCCCAGAGAGCCAAATTAAACTTCATCCTCTTGCTTTCAGTACATGATTTGACATAAATCATGACTGCAATGGCATGTCCAGGACCTTTGCCAGACTGAGCATTTAACATAGCTTTTATCCTGAACTAGTGTTCCTTACCCAGCTCCCACACTGGGTTTTTAGCAGTAGCTCTACAATTTCTATTATAATTACAGTAATGTCACTGAATGCCTCTTATCTTATTTGTGACTTTCTTTACCATGAATGTGCTGATCTCGAAGCCTGAAGTTAAATCAAGTAGTCTGACTTTTTCTGCTGTGCCTGGCAGGGAGCTGTGGAGGCTTGTAAGACTATCTCTGCTTCACGAATCACATGTTGTTTGAAATTCACTGTCAAAAAAAATTCAGACTCTTTTTGGTGTTCATACTGCAGAAAACTTGACCACATCTTCACCCTAGGTTAGCCATATTTTGTTTTCAGGATTACATATCCTGTGGGACCAAGTGTTACTCCAGTGGTGTTCTGCCATGTTTTGTGAGGTCCTAAAGGAAAACATTAGAGAAGCAAACTGCTGTGTGTCACTAGTGGTGATATTGCACTGGACAATGTTTGCTTTTCAAAACTCATGTTCAATAGAGGTAATAAATCATTAAATTGCTTTCCACATGTCTGTTGCAGCACAGCTAACCTCCTGCTTAACTGGCCAGACAGACTTCAGCAAACACTCTACACAGGAGAGGTGAAAAGGGGCCCAAACATAATGGCAGAAGTAAATTTGTTTCTGTGTTGGCAAAAGCAACTATTTCTCCCTAAATCAAATGCCAGCACAATGGAATCACCCCAAAATACAGTATATTGTGCTGCTCTTAGGTTTTAGCTTGGGAGTCTGTGCCCTCATTGTTCTTTCCCATATACCAGCAAGCAGCAGTGTTTACTGTACAATTTCCATGGGTTCAGCTTTTGTGCTTAGTTAATTACAAGGAAGCAGCTACAATTTAAAGTCACTGCATTTCTGAAATAAGGGCAAAGCACTACCAACCAAAACGTACATGTTCTGTAACTGAGCAAGAGCTTTTGAAAGCTTTTAAGGCACTAGAGTCTTCATTCTTCCTATATATACCCAGGCCTGAGTCTTTTTCATCACATACCAATGTGTTCACTGGAGATGATAACAAAGTAGTAATGAGACAGACAGAAGGACTGTTTTCCTGTAAAAATTACCTAGACTGAAAGAAGCAAGTTAGTTGCAGAAACAATGGACCCATCTGCTCCCTCTTAAACTGTAACTCAGGTTCACAATCCAGAAATGCTCCTCTGCAACAAATTCTAAGGAAGAGTTTAAAACAAGCTGCATCCATGTTTTCTCCCACTGATGTTACTAAAGATTCCTTCTTTTTCCTTAGTCCTTTTATATTCAATTTCTTTTGAAAACTCACTAACTCTGAGTCTCTGGAGACACAAGTATTAGCACAGTTGCTGTAAGGTTTAGCTCTAAGCATGTAAAATGTATTGCAAATCACCCAATGTCCTGAGTGATTCAAGTATATGATAAGTTTGCTACCATTTTATGTCTTGGTTCTTAGTTTGTTTTTTTTTGACTGAGCTTATCAGCAAATGTTGGCCTGTTAAAAAAGAAATGTTTCTGATGTAAATTAGCATGGCAGCATTTCTCTCATTTTACTTTTGATTTAAATTAAATGTAAATCCTGGAAAAGAAACTAAGTAGTGAAACCACACCTCTTATTCTGCATTCTCCATTCATACCGGCTGATTAGTGAACTTACTGAAAGCTTATCTCTTTATGGAAGTGAATTTTGATTAAGGGTGTGTGTATGAATTTAAATTGTGCTGCTTGTCATTTATTGGCTTTCTGGTAATTGCTCTTCTCGGGGTGGTAAGAATGGTCTGTGCACAAAGCCAATTCTGAGTGAGACACGCTTTCCATCTTCAGAAAGCTTTTTTTTTTTTTTTCCCCTCAATTACCTTCATCTACAAAGTACTGGGACAACAGGGTCAGACAGGGAGTAAGTCCTAGAATTAGATGTTCAAAAGAGGCAGGAAGGGTTGCAACACTAGAGTTGTGCTACTGTCTGTATAGAGCATGGATCACAAACCTACCACCGTTCCCATAACCCACAAGGGCTGCTGACAGTTGAAACAGTATTTACTGCTGTTAGGTCTGTATACACCCTCTGTGATAAATCTGGCATCTTCAGCAACATTTAAAATTCTGTCCTGTTTGTGGCCAATACACTATTTATCGTATTTTTCATAGAGCTAGAAGTGCTAACAACCTGGTATCCTGGATATATTCCAGCATGTGTACTTCCAGTTTGCTTACCCACCTTAGCCTTGTAGTTCCATCTCCTGTAGCTGAAGCATTTGCTGTTTCTTGTTCTAAACAGGCAAATAATTGCCATGTTGTCAGTCTGTTGACTCACAGGGCAGGGCATTCCTACAGCTTGCACAGTTATTACACCTGTCTTGCAAAGAAAGCTTGTTATATCACACATGCACAAAACATTTTAGCTGTCACCATCTTTCCCTCATTCTTTTAACTATTTAAACATTTACCTAAGGAATGGTCATTTTCCATTCTTGGCCAACAAGAGATTTGGGTTTGGTTTTGTTTGTTTTATTTTTACTGGAAAAACAGTTTCCAGACTCTGTGTTTTTTTAGAAACGTAGTTTGACTTCTTCATCTGATATTTGTTTTTATGAGCCATTAACATTGTTTTTTTCCCATTTTCTGATTTTTTGCATATGATTAAAAGGGCCAATAAGTACAACTAGCATACTAACCCTTAGATCAGAAATAAAAATCTATACCAGTAAGAATAGAAATTGATTTAATGTTGACACTGGACTTGTGAGTAGTGCCAATATTGACAACTTTTACTATCTACATTGGTAAAATATAGTAATAATAATAGACTCAAAGCTCTTAAGAGGGAAAATAATAAATTTGCAGCATTCTCAGGGTGGTGCAGGTTCTGTGTTCTTCTCCCCATTGCTCAGAAATGCTGAGGCAGTGAAGGCAGTGAAGGGACACACTGTTCACAGCGACTGTGTCCCATACATGGTGGAAAGCATCTCACTGTTCAGTACCAAACAAATCCCTCCAAAACAACTGTGTTTGACACTTCAGCAGTAAAAGAAAGAGGATTCATTCATATTAAGTTTTTATGGGAAGGCATTTATTTTTGGATTTAAAGAAATATCCAACTCCCTTAAATACTTCTCCATATGTTAGTTTCTGATGTGAACATCCCTATAGACCTAAAAAAAATTAGATGAGCCTTGCAAGCTTGTCTGAGTTTATTGAGTTAAGAATTAAGAGGACTCTTGTTAGTTCATCTACATGAATATGTAAGAACTGCTTATTTGTAATTGAGATAAGTGGCCTAAATTTCCAGAATGTATAGTCTAACGATATTAGGAAGTAAGAGCTACTTTTAAGAGTGTTTTTCCCAGAGTTGACCTCACATTAAAACAGCATACACCCTCATGCTTCACTCAAGACTTGGCCATGAGGCCTTACCTCATATTTTCTGCACACCCAGAGCGTCGACAGTAACGGCTGAATGGAACCATTGAAATACCAATTTTGTTCATTAAGTAGTTTCTTTTCCACCACAAATTTTTTACTTGTTATTTTGAAAAATCAAGGGAAATCAAACTTAACCAGAATGCCTACAGCATTGAAAACAAACACAGAGTTCCCCTAGGAAGGTTACCTAATGCTGCAGATTTATCACACATTCATTTTGGTGGAAAGCCCTTTATAAGCTCTGTGGAGAAATGAGCACAGCCATATTTACCAATAAAAAGGCACTGAAAATACAATAGATGGTAGGAAAGTTAATCTCCTAATGTTTTAAAGAATGATTTACAGCAAAGCTGTGATGTTGGACATGTTTTCAGGTAAGATACCATACACACAGTACAATCACTTTATTTCATAAGTACATTAGGATTCTTGGTGAAGAAAGGCTCTATTATAAATGTAACACATTATTATAATTATTAATATGTTAACCGTTGTAAGAAATATTGCAAAGGAAGTGAGCTATTTGTTCAAACAATATCATTTTATCATCAGTTCCTATCTATGTACAATAGAAATGGGATTGAATCCAGTACGCAATAATGTCAAAGTCCAACTGAATTTCATTTACAGTGCATTAAGCAGGAAAGAAAGATAATTTGGGAAGCGTGGGATGTTTGCACTTTGCTTACCTTGGCAAGACCCATTCCTGTATAGCACATTCCTGGCTCTCCCATTTTTGCAGTCAACATATGTTTGGGGTTTTTTTTTCAGTGCCAGGGGATCAGTGTGCTTCTGACAAAACGAGGTTACATAATCCTCCTAACACATGTGAGCCAAGGGGAAACCCCCTTTATTCCATGTTCTACAGCCTTTTAAAGCAAGTGTTGGCATTTTTTCTATTCTACTATATGTGGTTAATTTTTTAACTTGTGGCAAGTGAAAAAAAAAAAAAGGCAGCCCAGTGTTTTCAATGAGTGCACCTATCACGGAACTAGATGCTGCCCAGCCTGATGTGTCTGGGCCTTATACTGAGCCCACTTGGTTCTAAACTTTCCAGGTCGATAGGGATATTATTGATAGCTTTACCCTTTGTCCCTCAATTACATATTCTTGGCATGGCTTCTTTCCCAGAAGGAATGAAAGAGCTCCACCACTGCTTTTTCATCACCACCCCCGGCATCACCATCTGCTCTGCACTATCTCCAGCCCAATGGGTGCTCTGGATTTACAGCAATCCCAGCTAAATTTTGCTAAGACTTGTCAACACATTTCCTCTTTAAATAGCACAAAATCTACGTGGTGGGGGGAAGGGAAGGGGAGTTCATCTTGACTGATTTTGCAAAAGCCTGCATGAATTGCCTGATTTCTTTTCCCTTGCCAGTTGGGAGCACTCTGAGAATGATTCCTGCATCCCAGCTGCCTTGTTTGCACATGGTAGGAGTGTTTGGTGGAGAGAGAGAGAGGGAGGGAAAAAAGTGGCAGCTGCAAACTGGTAAATATTTCCCAAGGACCTTCCAGATCATGGATTAATTTCTGGCAGCTCCAGGTGTAAACAATACAAGCCACTATCTGGAGTGCTGACCTTCTGGAAGTCTTGCAGAGCACCTCTATCCCTCTCCAAATTGCATCTGGCTACCAACTTCACCACCCCGCCCTTTTTTTTTTTTTTTGCAGTTTGTATGTCCCCCAGCCTATGTGCCTGCAGAGAGAAATTGCTGCAGAACAGCTGAAAGCACAGACATGGACCTCCTGACTGCATGCTGACTCACATATTGTGGTCACTGGGAAACTGGGGAAATGTCTCCTTCCTAAACCAATGTCTTCTTCCCTAGAGAGGTGTGGGTCAGACAACACAAGGAAGCAGGAGAAGGAAGAGTGGAGAAGTAGGGAAATAGTACTGTGGTTTGAAAAGGCACACGTGTGGTGGGATGCTGTGGGCCTTGTGTGACCCTGGTCAGGTCTGCCCAGTCCTGGGTTGTCATCAAACCCAGCTTCCTCTAGAACTTGAGGTTGTGCCTCTTCACCACAGCACATACAGGATCTTTCCCTGCAGCTGGTCTTTTAATCATTGACACACTGCCCTCCAAATAAATTTTATTTGACCTTAATTGAATTTGTAGTCAGAAACAGGATTCTGCATGACCAAAATTTACTTGCTCTTGCTCCTCTTACTATTTTCAGACATTCAGTATTATAAGACCTCTCACACTCCTCTGGGAATTTTTGTTCTGCTTTCAGAAAATTCCACTCCAAACTCTAGCCACTTTCAGGAAAAGGCAAGTAAATGAAAACTACTTATCATTAAATTTTAGTCATTATTTAGTCTGATCTTGGACCAATTGCTTATTGATAGTTGTCTATGCTGGTCTCTTTTGAAAACAGAGTTGCAGCTGATGTTCCTTTGCTGCTTAGTGAAAGTAGGCAGGAGGTAAGAGGAGAAGGAGGAGGTAGAGAGAGTTTTAAGCAAAAAAGAACTCCTCAAGTTGCATTTACAGAGGAATTTCTCTGTTTCTTAAACGGTCACAGACTGAAGTTCTGTGACCTTAAAATGTACACAGTACAAGGAAGTTGATTAATTTTTTGCTGTTACCATGTCAGAAGTATTGAGTGTTGGATAGACCATGTCTGTTCTAATAATGAAAAATCCTTAGTTTGTCAACCTGTTGCCCTTAAGATCTTAAAGCCAAATAAATTTCAGGAAAATAAAAGGGCATTTTTCCTTTTAAAATTAATTACTGAGCTTCTAGCCCATCCCCTCTTCATCGAGGTTTGTTCAAGAGTCATGGAGGGTTGGTCTTAAGCAAATATCCCAATGAATTTATTACGTCAAAGTCATGTTCACTCTATTGTGTCTAATGCCAAAGGTATTGAGGAAATTCCATCAACAAAATAATTTTCCAGTCTCCCTGTGTTAGTTGCCAAGAACAGCATCAGCACAGCTGATAATCAGAGTTCCCATTGGTCTGTAACATTCTTTTAAATGGAAAACCAGAGCAAAAAGAGCAGAGTCACTGAAATATAATATAAATGGAGAAAATAAAAAGCTTAAAACATCACTTTTTTTGGTTCTCAGCTGAATGAGACTTTATGTGATATTAGTGAGAATTTAGGCCGAAATTGAAACAGATGCTAAAATTTGCTTCTCCAATGAAGACCCTTTTCTGGCTGGGACCACTGCCTTTGGTGTAATTAGGCTCATTCAGAACTATGCTGTAAGTGCAAGGCTTGTCAGGGTCTGGTGCCCTTCTCAACTAACTTCATGCGCGCTTGTTACCCTTATATGATGCAAGAAACACCCCCATCCCCCAGATTACTGTTCTCCAGTGGTTATTCCTGTTGTTATTTTGGTCACTTCCATCTTTGCAGAAGAATAAGGAGGCTGGAATGAGGTAGATATTGTTCTTTTGTATCATCTGGGATTTACCTCTAGGAAAGTGAAGAGGAAGATTTAAAACTTGTGAAGTTCAAAGTGAGAGTAATTAGAACAACTTTCACTACACACCATCTTCAGTTACTGAATAAACAAAGGTCCTACATGTGCATACACTGTTCCTTCTGCCTAAGGCCAGAGCCTGTGCTCCCAAGCAAACCAAAAGGACTTCAGATGCTTTACAAACCAGATGCTGGGACCAAAACTAAGCAAACTTAAAGATGTTCAAATTCTGCATTCTGATTTTCCACATGGGAACTTCCCTTATTTCACAACTCTAAAAGAGAAAATAGAAGGATGTGATGCATTTGCACTGCAGAAGCTAAACTCCTTTTGAATTGCCTCTCCCACAGCTTATCTTCATTCTTCTACTCATTCTTTCCTATATCATGTGCTTGTGATGCAATTGCAGGAACAGCACGTGGCCTCACAGTCCGCGCTTACAGCAGAAACGTTATAGCCCCAAGATTGCGGCATTTGTAGAGCTGGAAGAGTTAATGAAGAGTAAATGGCAACAGGCAACTTGAGAGGAGGGAGAGATGTTAAGAATTGAGGTATTGTTTTCTGGATTAATGGCTCGTACACAGAAAGGAAAGTCAAAACTTTTCCTGTTATAGGCAGTTGGGATTGGTAGAATCTGGTCACACCTTTAGAAAAAAAATCTTAGCAATTTACTCCAAACAATTCCAAGTAAACTGAAACTTTTCAGGTTACTTGGTCTTTCTCCTAACATATCTTTCACTGAAGACTTAACACTTGTGATCAGAGTTGTAGTGTTTAACACCTGAGGCTGGAGTTGTAGCAACAGGAAGGGAGAAGTGTGCTGGATGGATATATGTAAGCCTGAGTCTTCCTGCTTGGCTAAAGGTGGAGGACAGTAGGCAGTGACTGACCAAAGCTGAAAGGGATGAGTGTTAGGAAGGATAACCAATGCACGTTCAGTAACACATAGAAAAAGCAGTCTTAGGAGTGAATCACTAAAAATGGCTATTCACTATATTATTCTCTTAAATTCCTCTTCTAACAAAGGTGTCATTCAGTTGGCCGATACAACCTTAGCTGCTGTGCAGAATTATCTGCAAAAAGAACTTAACCTCTAGATGAAGAAATGAGCAGAGGTAGAAGAAATATCACCAGTAAAACTGATACGCAGATTCCCTGGTACGAAACAATACATGACAGTGTCTTCACTTACTTGTGGACTGGTAGATCTCATTTTCAGTCTCTTTCCCACATCATGCCTTGTCTTTCCCTATATGAATGCTTCTTCACAAATGTAACTAATGTGATTTCTAAGTACTTCCATTCTTCATGAAGGTACTTGGCAGTTCAGTTCCATAGGAACACTGTTTTAAGTTCATTTCATAAGAAAATACAATCTGCTGCTTGATCTACCTTGCATAGTCATAGGCTGATGTAATACCAACATTGGTCACAAATGTTATGGAGCCAGATGTACAGTAACATGTAGAGCCTTGCTTCATTTGTTCCTATGTTTACGGGTGCCTAAGAGAAAAAGCTGGGGCACAGGCTTGCTTGGTGAAGCTGTACAACATATTGTAGTATGATGGAGTGTCAGGGGACCATCAAATTAGATTTTGGTTCTTATAATCCTCTTAAAGTTTTAGTCTGTATAGATGAGGACAGACCCTGAATACCCCAAATGTCACCTTGGGCTTATACTAACTGATTTCACCCATTTAAGTGCATTAGTGAGTTAAGGTCCTTAGTTACCCACCAAGTCAATACCCCATGAAGGCAGTTCAGCCAATTAGAGACACAAATCTACTTGTGTTATTCTCCACTGACTCAGGTCCTAATTTAAGTATCTCACTTAGGTGACCACATCGGACTGAGCGTATTTAGGGTCCTCATATTTTACTGGGAATTGATCTTTTGACATCCATTAAAACTAGAATTCACTGTAAATACTCATTTAAAGAAACTTACCAGGGCTCCAGCCCTGACTTACTGAGCATAAAGTATTTCTCAGTCTCTCTACCTGTAACTCATCAAATATCTATGGTCTGATATGAAGAGAGATCCCATCAGGAATATGACCTTGATTTGACCAGTCTTTTTCCTGTAATCTATTATCCAGATACTCTGCAAGTCCTTCTGTGTGCTTCTTAGAAGATTTGAATGCTTTATAAACCCTCTTGTCCACAAAGGTCACAGTCTAACCTGCAATTACATTCAATCATACAAAACAAATCCTGCTACTCGTCTGCTTGGTGATTACAGACTCAATGACAATCAGAATGGCCGCACAAAAATGGTAGTAACTTCATGCCACCAAAGAAAACTTTTCATAAGCTTAGGAAAGCAGAGTACAGTTGTGCTGTCATGAAATGTCAAGTCAAATATTACTTGGATCTCTGAAGGCAGTAACTGATTCCATCTCTTAGTCCTGCAAAGCTGCCCAGTGCTAACATCACACATGTAATGTGTGCACTCATGATCAGTGGCATTTCATGGAAGACAGCTTAAACCAGCAGATGTGAGCTTCCAGGAAGGACCATATTTCACTGTCTGCGGACAGTTTGAGCATCCTCAGTGAAGCAGTCCACTTAATACAAAGCATCAGATGTCAAGGGCAAAGAAGTCAAGGGGAAGATCCTTACTGACTACAGCTGGCTTTGGATGCCATCTGTCATCTTCATTTCACTGCCTCTGGTGATTTTGTGTATCACTTGACACCAAAATAGTGTTGTAGCTACATATAATACAGGGTTCCAGGAGGGAAGCCCTGTTCAGGGGCAATAGGAAGTCAAAGGGCCTTCTTCAGCAGAACTGCAGGAATAACTCAGCAACGGAGAGCCACCCATTAGTCAATATGATAAAGGCCAAATGCCTCCACATCTGCACTTAATATCCCTAACTGGTGAACAGTGGAAGTAGTTGTAAACATGTAGGAACTTCCCATAATATGACTAAAACTAATTATAAAGAATGTTGATTTTTTGAATGTTGATTGATGCAGAACAGATTGAAAAGGCTTCAGTAGTATCAGCAAAGAGAAGTATCAACAAAGTGGGACAGTTCTGCCAGGAGGAAACCATGACCTTCTACTGCAGGAATGACTTCAGAGTAGGAAGGGTTGGAGATAAATAAGAATAGGGACAATGGTCAGCTGTTATACCAAAATCCATCAGACATGTTCCAGAAAAACAGGAGTGAAGGAAACGTGATCTACTGTAGGTTGAGGAGGCTGCTTTTTGCCCGGGGGAACCCTTCCCCAAAGCCTAAGTAGTTAAAAAACACAACATATTGTTTGCTTCATAGTGGCTACTTACGTGACAGCTCTCAGGGCTAAAGTACCATAAATCATATTTTTTTTTGTCAGGATGCTTAAAAATCTGATATAAACAGGCTCCTGACAAAAATGTTACACCACTGGAATGGCCAGAAGTCATTGATTTTGTATGTTTACAGCTTCTCTTCTTCAGAGTCAAAGCAATCCAATTTACAGCTAAATGCGAGTTGTCATGGGAGCAATTTCAGACTTTGAAAGCCAGTTATATCAGTGGATTAACAGAGACAGATGAGCTAGCTAAATAGTGCTGAGGTGCTCATTCCTCATGATAATAATACCCATTTAATTCCAAATTATTTTTCCAAATATTTGTATAAAATCATTAACCTAAAGGCTAAGTTGCCTCTTACCTCAAACCAGTCTCAATTTGTGCTGGAGTTGTCATAGCATCATTACAGAGCAGGACTAGTAAGTGCACAAAGATAGGGAAGGCAAAAGAGTAAAACCCTGATTACAGAGAAATTTTACCCAAGATATGTCTCTTGTTCTTTATCTGAGAAACACGATCCTATTTTCTCCTAAACATAACAGAAGGTAGCAGGCCAAAAGAAAATGTACCCTAAGAACTGTTGGAACAGCTGTTGCCCTAAGGCTATAAGAAGTGAATGGGTTAATGAATGCATTGAAATAAATGGGTAAAAAGTTCGAGTCCTACAGATGCTAGGAAGTGCATAGAATTGAACAAAATCTTAAAAGGTTACATTTCAGTATGATATTGTATTTTGCAGATTTAATTCAGAAACACGAAGGGGATGTTAATCTGGCTGAAGGGTAGTGGAGTCTACCTGAGGGGGTAGGTAAGTCTGTGTGTGTGTGTGTGTGTGTGTGTGTGTGTGCACTTTGCAGTGGGAGAGAATGGGACAGACAAAATCAAAGCAATAAACTGGTGTTAAAGAGCTAGCAAAAAATCTATCTCAAGCATAACCAGATTACAAGAGAAAAAACATAAATCAATTACAGCAAGTTACATGCCTCAGTGGTGCCTTATCAGGTTATGTGAACAGCAAAGATCAGAAAAGTGCAAGTTAAGAGTGTAATAAAGTCTATAGAATATTAGTCCTTAGCAATATTGACACTTGCAGGGAAGCAGAAGATAGTCTGTCTTATATATCCTAACAAAACCCATTTAAGTAAGCACTGTTTGCTTGCCATAAAATCAAATCACTAACACATCTGTCTGGGCAGAATATTATCCACATGGTTTCAGACAAAGGAGACTTGTATCTTCATCCCTCAGGTTTCCTCGACAAATGGACAAAGCCACTCTTTAGCAATTTGTCTTTTGTCAACACCTTCTGAATGATGAACGTTTATAAGCAACACAGATGAAAAGTTTAGCTGCTGGGACTTCAATTAAAAAAACTAAACCAGGAGATACCCAATATCCAGGTTGGCTTCAAGTAAGGGGTTTTGTCTGGTAAAAAGGCAAAAAGTATTTTTCCCTTCAGTTATCCATTTATGTGTTATAGTATTATAGTCTCAATTTATTTAAATGCCTTCAAATGCATGCATACAAACCTATAGATACATTTCTCTTAGCATTAAATATAGTCCATGCATTCTGTACAAATATTTTTTCATAACATAAAAAACCAGCCAAAAATTAATGCATGTTAGAGCCACAAAGACTGCTATTATAATGCTTGCATTAATTATAATAATTAAAAATATTTTGGCAAGGTTTTTTACCTTGGTGAAAAATCTTCTTCTTGATTCAAAATGTTGTTTTCTTCAATGTGATCTTGCAATGTATCCCCTTTTTCTTTTCAAGACAAAAATGCTTCAATGGTATTTTCATTAATGTTTTCCAGATTAGCTCAGTTTGTGACCTTTAAGTGATTTTGCCTTTAGTATTCTTTATTTACTCGGCACTTTGGGTTAAAATTATAGCATCCTACTACTATATTCCACATTTGCTCTGAACTTCCACTCGATCTTCTGAAACAGCTACTGGTAAAAAACAGAATAGGATTGTGATTCCCAATGTAAAAAAAAAACACAGATGGCTTTTATCTTAAAAATGCATTCTTTTAACTTAACAAGATGACATAATAACTTTTCATGTTGGATAAACGGATAACTCGTTGTCTGATAGTACAGGCACATTAGAGCATATATTGGTATTGTGTCTTAATTTCATTCTCCCTAATATGTACACAATTCAATACATATAACTTGTATGTGTTAACTTGTAGGTTTATCCTATAGAAAATGAGAACTTGGTAGCTTATATAGATCACTGGATAAACACTAAGCAGTCACTATAGAGATTATATAGATTTCCATGGAAACCAGAGGATAAGTCAGAGGATCTATATCAAACACTGAATGTTCATTGCAGTGCCTCATCAGGGACCTAACTCTCCAACTGGTGGCTGCAAGGGGATGAAACAGAGCTTAAGTCATAAAATAAATTAGATCTGGATTTCAGTCACTTTGAAAGTGAAAGTGTTTTGTTTCATTTGGCTTATTGCACTGCCAGGGTCCATGAACAAAACAAATAAACTGATGAAAACCACTCAGAGCAAAAGCCATATTTAAACACTCCTGTCTGTGATGTAGGTTAAGACAGAAACAAACACACAAACAAACAACAAATACCCAACCAAAACAAATTCCCCAGTGCTCTCAAGTGCTCTTAATTAATGTCATTCCTGTGAGAATGCCCAGCAAAATTTCTGATTTTCATTTTCCAGAAGCAAACAAACAAAAGGTTTACCTCAATTGTAGATATTTTCTCACTGCACATGAAATCAGAAATTTCTTGTCTTGCTGCTCCTGTCTGGACAAAAATTACTGAAGGGTAATGAATTAGACAGTGATTTTGAGCATCTTCTAACATTATAAATGTACACAACTCCTTGTTGTATGAAAACACCATGTTCATAGCTTTTCTGTAAAATAAGAGATTGAGACAGTCGATTGTGTAAAATATCTGTTTATAGAAGAGAAAAACAAATCTGTACATAAATGCACTTGTAAATACAAAACATGAACATAAATACAGATGACTTCATGTCTTTTCCCTAGTCTTTAACTTGTCTGATCTGCTCAATCTTTCTCTTTTTCTATAAAATATATGTATTTTAGCACATGATCTCTTTATTCTTGAGTCTCTGTTATTAAAAGGAGTAATAACTATAAAGTAGTTTATTAAAGTTAAAAGAGGATAACCTATTTAACCAAAGATTCAGAGGGAGTTATATATAACATTTCTCTGTATACACAGAAAAGGTTTAAATCTGAAGTGGGGAGAAGAATGAAGAAAAGACACTGATTAAAACTGGAAACTGAAGTAGGCAAAATACCAGACTGATAAACTGTTCATGGCCTTTAAAGTACCAGATTTGGCATAGGTCTTCCAAAAAGCTATTAGAAAATAAAATAATTTGAAGATGGAGCTCAATCCCTACAGAAGGATTGACATAAGCTTGGAGAAGAAATCTTGGAAACAGATTTTGGAGCTGTGGTACCTTGTAATTTCCTTAACCTCTCATCAGCTCCAGGGACTGGGAAAATGTTGAAGGACAGAGTAGGAAACAACCATTTCCCCTGTGTCTCTTGATGCATGATTTGGCTTCCAGGTGTGATTTTTAGACTCTGGAGTTTTGGAAATTGGACAGAACTAAGAGGGTGCAGCAATGCTTATGCAGTATTCCTCTCCCACAGCTGCCATAACATGCACACAGAGAGTTAAATCAGATCTTTAGCAGAAAGGAATTTTTTTCCCCTCTGAAGTATGCTGGAAGGGATTGTTTGGTTTAGGGGGTTACTCCTCTTTTCTCTGATAGGGTTGTGATTCAGCAAAGTTGACGTACAGAGTAAAACTTGCAACCCATTCTTTTCTGTATTCTTTCCTCTGTTCCTAATTATGTCTTTAAAGAGACAGGCTTTATCTAGGCTGTTTTGTTTAAGCTTTCCTGATTTATGACCTCCAGGTAAGTTTCCCCTAGGAAAGCAGTATTTCAAATTTGTGTCTTTAATGTGATATCTCTTCAAGAAGCAAGGCAAGTATCTTTAGGAAATAAAATAAAGTAGGGCACAGTGACATTTGAAATTTGTGCCATCTCCTGTATGCAGCAGTAATGACAAGCAGACATCTGCTCCAGCATTTCCACAGGGTCTTCTGCCTACACAGGACTGTTTATTTTATTAAGAGTTCCATGCTGACTTTAGAGCTTTATCCAGATATTACTGCACTGAATGGAAAGCTGGGATTTTCATGTGATCTTTCAGCATCAGCTATGTTTACTTTAAAACAGGCAGCAGAGGACTCTGAGGCTTGTCATGAAATAGCGATGTCAAGCCTGAATTTAAGCATATAGTCTCTTTGACATGAGGAAATTTTATGCAAGTGGAACATATTCCCTGTTTTCTACATAGATTTCTGATAGGTTCATGGTGCTCTGATTGATTTTTTTTCTTCTTAATGTATAATAGCATTACATGTAGCTAACTGTCTAGCCTCTACAAATCATTTTCTACATGTTCTTGGAAAGATATCAAATCCAGAAAGAAGTTTAATTAACCTTTGTGGTCAAGCTGATAAGGCACAAACTTATTTGCAGCAGTAACACTGGCTAAATACAGATTGTTAATCTTGATGAAGACATGAGCCGTCAATACATCCTTTAAGCTTTTACTTCCCTCTGCATATCATTTTGGCTATGATATCTCCCCTGCTATGAAATATTAGATAGATGTGAATTCCTGGGATGTCTGTGGCATGCAGTTTAAATCTCTGCATATTTCTGCCGAAGGAATGAGAAATTATCTGATGTGCTTCTCTGGCCTCATTTTGCTCTTTGAATGATGGTGTTACTGGCACACATCTACTGGTGAATTCTCTTAGAAATCCTTTTGGATGAAAGGCATTATGTAAATTTTAACTTTTAGCAATATCACTTCTAACTTTGGGTTAGGAATTTTATGAACAGATGTTTGAAAAGCCTGGCTAATTCTTTTTGAAATGCAGGAGGGTATAAACCAGTGCTGTCATCTGCCTTGTTTGAGTCTGGAACAATAGGAATTCAGGGAGCCCAGGAGTTAAAAACAAGGAATACTGTAAAAGACAGACAAGATCTGTAAGTGCTACCTTCTCTTTTTTAGGGAAAAAAAAATAGACATAATGAAAGTGATTGTTGTCTTCATTCAAAGTCTATGACATTCCCAAGGAGTCTTGCCTCTACTTTCATCAGTTTTGTTTACAGTTTTAAATTTTCCATATACTTCCACAGCTTTCTCAGTAACATGGCTTCCAGCAATTCCTATTTTCATCAACCCTAGGAGCTCTTGCTCACTAAATTCACTCATTTTGCACAACTGAGAATAGGATGCTGCTGTATCTGCCACATATTTGAAAAGTCCTGATTTGTCCCAAAGAGTTGAGTCATTTTTACTGTGTTTCTTAAGGATGCATACACTGATCTATAAACCAAGATTCCAAACAATCTATGTGCCAGAACTTTTCAGTGTCATTTTGGAAGTAGATTATAACCTGACTTCAATGCTCACTCTTTTTTGCAGTTGTTGAAGAATAAAGATCACTTAGAAGCTGTCTCTTCTGATGTTCAGGGTTGGTTTGTTTTGCCTTCTACCAGCCACCTGACCCCGTTTACATCAGTTCTTGTATCCTGTACTGGAATGCACATGCTATGTGCATTTGTGAAGTCAGCACTAATGATTCCTGCCAAAGGCCAGATGATGTCAAAGGAGCATCACCTTGACATGTCATATCCAATCCTATCTCTGCAGACACCGGCTTCTCCTCCATACATCTCTTTACTCCGTATCGAATGTGACAGGTCAGAAGTCAGAAACAAGGAATTGTGCAATTCCTGTCCATCAGCTTTCTGTGTTAAGATATGCACGTGGGTTGACTCCAACTTTGCAGACACTGGCTGAAAGGTCAGCAGCAGACAGGTCAGTCTGCTACCCAGAGGTGACCAGTTCCCCCATCACGGTCAGGCTGCACTGCTGTTTGGGGTCAAGTAAAAAACTTCGAGTTGAGATGAAAGGCAGATAGGGGCCCAAGGCCAACATTAAGGACTACATAATTTTGATCACAGCTACAGCTTTACTGGCATAGCAGAATTATGCAAAACTGTAAGAACACACGTACACAGATTCTTCACTGAATGCTTTCATTGGGTCACCCCACTATTTGCAGTGGTTAAGCTTTAGGCAAAGCAGCAAGGTGTTGTCTTCCTCCAGACAAGTTTTCCTAGGTATAAACTGTACTGCTGACATAGGTGGAGAAAAAAATGCTGGTTTTTCACTTCCTAATCCTGCTAGTTTGTAATGCTAGAGAGTTGGGACAAAAATGAACCGGAATGAGAATAAACTACTGAAATAAAAGTATCTGCTATTTAACCTGTATCTTTCTCTGCACTTTGAGCACAGACACACCCCCAGTAAAAACACTATCTCACATTAATTAAGGGCCTTTCACATGCTATGGCTTCACAAGCCATTTTAAGAATAGAGTGTGGATAGGTGATTTCTATTTGTAGGCAATGCAGAGCACAGAGAAACACTGCCAAACAAAGGATAATAGTTGTACTATGCCTAGTTGAAAATATAAAGCAAGATTTCTAGCCATGAAAATTCCTCCAAACTGGAATCAGACTGCTATAGAACTAGTATCTTCTCCTTTACCGAATTTACCTCTGGTCATCAATTTTTATCTGTACAATTGTTCTTTTAGAAAAATGTTATCCTCTAGTTTATGTATAATGGATGGGAAACAATGGTCTCATGTTGGGATAAAAGGTGAATGAGTCACCTACTGAATTGTTTATGCCGTGCATGAGGGTTTCTGAAAGGTGCTGTTCAAATGCAAAATGGCTGAGATTGTGCTATCAGACTTATCCAGTAAAAGTAAGTACAGGAATCACACATGTCATACTCACTTACTGGCATTGAAGACTAAAGAAGAGAAATATTAGAAATCTTGGCTAAATTCAGGTATGTTCTCTGGTGGTTATTTTCCTGAACATATAATTACTTCTCCTTTAGTAATGCTTTTATTAAAACTTCATGTCCTTCATGACACTGGCAAACTCATAAATACAAACAAGAACAAAAATATATCCAAAACAAAGCTCTGGCTAGTCTTAACAATCTATATCTGAGTATATTTCTCAGGTCTTTGTCCCTGTAGAGACCCTTCAAAAACGTTGTGTTTTTAAAGTTATCAGAGTGGTTCT
The DNA here is from genome assembly GCA_013396755.1 of Sclerurus mexicanus. NCBI lineage: Eukaryota > Metazoa > Chordata > Aves > Passeriformes > Furnariidae > Sclerurus > Sclerurus mexicanus. The sequence goes on from VWZF01007246.1 coordinate 103,436, forward strand.
GGTTTAAAACACAGTGAAGTGGAGTATTTTCACTGATTTTATTGACATTTTCATCAGGATCGCATGCCTAAGATTTTGCTGTATTTTTTATTGGAACAAGTGAGAAGGTACGTGATTTTGTAGGTACATTACTGACTTTTCAATGGGTATGAGCCAATGGCCACTTCTGCCAGGCTTTTTCCATTTTTGATAGTTTAAATGTCAAAAATCCTGGTATTTTTAGCTGCTGCTTTACTAGAACAAAATAACCAGCTGTGTGGAAAATTACTCTTGAGTTTGGAATATTGTTCCAAATTTTTTTAAGTACTGCTGGCATAGTAAAGGTATAGCCAGGAATGTAGAGATAATCTAGAAGACAACAGGTATTACCCCACTACATTAAGTGATTAAACTTAGAGACTCTGGAAGAAAAGAGATCAATGTGGTCAAAAACTTCCTTCTAAAGACCTTTTCCTAATCTCTACTACTGGCATTCATTTTGACCAACACACGCTGACATATAATCTCTATGAATATTTATTTAGGCCTTGCTGCTGGCTCACTATTTTTACCCAGACAACAAGATTCATGGAAACATTCACGTATCATAATCTAATCACAGATGAGATACTGTAAACGAGCTTTACGTGACTGTACTATAGTGGCTCAGCAGGTTTTGATACGTGCCTAGTACACTTCTAAGTGCTTTATGGGGACATCCCATCAGATTTACATCCAGAAGGGCAATTTTTTACTGGTTTGGAAACTTCTCACAGCAACAAGTTCCTACTTCACCTCAGCAAATTGCTCCTGCAATTGTTTTATCTATCTATCTATCTATCTATCTATCTATCTATCTATCTATCTATCTATCTATCTATCTATCTATCTATCTATCTATCTATCTATCATCTATCACATGTAGTAGGCAGTGTTTTGAACAATTTGGAAGAGACTTTATTCTTTGGGGGTTTTTGTTTGTTTGTTTTAACTTCTCAAATAAAAGTAACCTGTCAGCAAATTAACAGGACGCAACCTCCTTTGCAACTGCATTGATCTGTTTTCACAATGAATTTTCAGGTGCCTCTTGTGGTTGGCCCAAGGGTGATATACTTCCAAGAGTAATATATTTATATCTCTTAATTCCTCAGAGCTTTATTTCCTCAAGTGGCATATTCTCCAAAACCAGTTACTGTGCACCTGTGCAATGACTTCAGTGAACTTACTGAACATGGCTCATTCATTGGCTACACATCTACTTATTGATTTATGCCTTTAATATGTTACCAAACCACAAGAAGTCAACAGCTGCTCTGTCTACATTCACACACAGATTGAACTACTAGCCGTGCATCAGAAAGTTGAAAAGGGATTCAAACAGACAATTTTTTGTTGAAGTTAATGTATGCTGCAGTAGCGTCAGTGTTAGAAGAGTTTCTCTCTCCTGTTTATCAGTTTCAATCAATCTTTCATAAGACCTAACTGAAACCCAGGAGGCTGAAACACATTCAGAGAAGACTGCTGCCCTGCGGAAATCACTGATAGTCTTGTTTGAGGAAGTAGCAGTTTAAGCCCCTTTGGAGATAATCTCGAAAGTATGATAAACATATTATTCAATTAGTCAAAGATATAAGCAGGTATGAGTATGTCCACAAACACTGAGGAAGCTTGAGTCTACCTCTTGTGAAAAAAAATATTTTTACTGTAGACTGTTTATCATCAAAAAAGAGAAAGAAATCATCCTCAGAGCAAACTAGATAACTGCATATAAATTGTCTCAGTTTGTTCCTTTAACTGCCATTTTCAGCTAATTCCAGTTTCTTGCATTATATGGAAACAGAAAAAAGGGCTAACGAGATTGTATATTCTTTGGGAGGGTCTAATAGTACTACGCTCCTTACACAACCTTTTTCCATTAGCCCTGATACCACAACATCTAGGATAAAGTTCATCCAACTTACTTCCAGTTTGGTATTATGAATCATGTTGTCTGAATACTGCTCTGAGAGCCTGTTTCTGACCTGGCATTGCAAGCAGAGACATAGGTATCTGATAAAAACACTGCAGATATCCAACAGGGCATAAGGTAAATCCATATTTTTCCTTGTGTCTCATTAATTGCATTCTAGAAATAGTAGCCATATCCATAAATTGTTATCATTGTTACAGATCTTTTGGGAGGTTCTCCTTTACGTCATACCCTTTAATTCAATATTGTTAACGTAAAAATACGCAATACAATGTAGTGAGGTTCGTTATGGTTACTAGAGATAAAGATCTACACATTCACCCCCTGCCTGTTTTAAGGCAACTTTAGCCTCATGGTTTTGTTCCTCCACGCATGGGTACAGTGCCTTTCTGTACTAGCGAGTGAATGAGGTAAACACGATGCCAAAGGGCTACACATGACTATCTTTAAATGTCATCCACAGCCAGAGAAACAAGGGAAAAACTCTATTTCCCACCTACACTACAAGCTCAATGGATCATCAAGTCTGAAAACAGCTGACCTGGTTCCAAACAGCACAGAGTAATTTGTAAAGCCCCATATTAAATCACTCCACGGGAAAAATTTTTGACAAATATCTGAAAGTCTGTGATTCACATATTGCTTCATCACATAGAAGCTGAAACACGGACTACATTGTGGAGTGGTGGAGAACATATTTTCAGGATTCTCTTGGATTATGTGAAATATAGAAAATAAACATTTTCAATAGAAAATAAACATTAAAGATAAAAATCTAATGCCCAGCTCAAGGATTGTACAGTGAGGAGTAAAAACATATCAGATGGGTAGCTGTCCACATGAACAACCTCTGCAACCTCTAGATAGGTGAAAATTCATTACTCATAAGTATGAGAAATAATTTGTCTTTTTTTATAAACAATCAGTTCATTTGGCTTGTGGGCAAGTTCATGCAGAGAAAAACCCATTACTTCAGTTGAGAAAACTAATGGGCCATATTCTCCTCTGTCATGGCTTGTCTTTCCTACACTAGTACGGTCCACAATGAGCCCATGATTATAGCAGTGTAGAGGTATCACACTCTGTTGTAGGTGGTTCTTCGTAGTGCAGAAAATAAACACCATGAACACACCATACACATACCATTCAAATTGCAGCCATGCTACATTTTCTGTTTGGGTAAAAGTGTGTGACTTCTGTGTACAGACCGAGCAAACTAGAAGCAAAAACAACCAATCAAGCCCATGTAAAATACATACATTTAAAAATTAGCAAAATAAGCAAGGTTATGAGGGAAAAAATATATTGCATGAGCTGCGGAATAAGACGACCTGGTTTCATGCAAATTTACATTATTGGTGGTCCATGACTTCTCTGATAGATAACAAAGGTTGAGCTTATAGCTTTGTTTTAACAGCAGTAGTTTTTCTTTTGCTTGACACCCTATTTTCATGGAGTTTGCAAGAATCTAGAGTCTCTGGAATCACATACCTCTGTCAGATTCCACTAAATCATCCACTGACTACAAGTGCTGTCTGGGAACAGCAGATGAATAGGCAGACAGACTCATGCTGTACCATTGAATGACCTTAAGTGCCACAAAAAAACCTGAAGCAATAAGAAAAAAAGATTTATTCAATACAGTAGACATATGGAAGCAGTGTGGTTTTATACTCACTTAAATGTACATTTGTTCAATATTCTGCCTGTCTGTTCCTCCTTCTGTTACCAAGCCCAGCCTGGGGTAGAAAATGACCTTAAGGGTAAAGAAGCTAAAATGGTCTTAGTACAGCTGAGTCCCCAGAAAGGCCCTGTGGCTTTCAGCAATCTGTATTTTCTTGCAGATTCTGCAGCAGAAGCAAGGAAGGGATGACCAGCAGTGAGGTGTGGTGCTGATGAACAGCTTTCTCAGCAAGCCTAAGGCTGCCATACAGAGCAGCAGGGGCAAGGAGCCTAGAGTTGTTTGGGGAGGAGAGAAGAAAGATAGCAGTAAAAGGTTTGTTGCTCTGCCTGTGTAAGGTGGGACCCCAAGCATTCCTCCCACACCAGCTCTTTGTACACTCCTGGGCAAAGAATTTCACTGACCTATACAAAGGGTCCTTTTACCTGGAAAATCACACAGCGAGTTTCCCCATCTCCTCAGAATCAGTTGCTGTGTAGCACAAAGAAATGGTGCAAAAATACTTCCTGGAGAGATAAGGAAACCTAAATGAGAGACTCCTCAGCAAAGGATGACCATAGTCAGCTTTAATGCCATGTGCTTTGTACATGTGGTGGGTGCATCTCTTCCAAACTCTCCTTGTTTCCAGACAGTACCTTGACCCACAATGACAAAGATTAACTGGTATATGTTGTCTGTAATATGACGTTTCCCTCCCAGCATCTGCTTCAGCCTTGTGTGATGCAGAAGCAGGCACAATCCAACGAGACCCCTCTTTTCAACCCTTCCTCAACAAATAGCTTCGGTTCCACCTTTATAGGATGTAGAAGGCACCCATTTTCTATGTGGGAGCTGCAAGATGATGCCAATTTGTGTTCTGCCATCTGAGAGTGTTTCAGTTGCTGAGACTTTTGTCCAGTGACAAATAAAAAGGAAGGGACTGACCACATGGACAGCATGACACTGTTTCTTATACGATCCAAGTCAAAAATTATATCAAAAAGGAGGACTGCAGGGAAAGGATCAGTATATAGACTGATTGAATGTGACAGTACCAGTTCTATATTTTCTTTCAAGTGTAGGTACTCTATGTAATGACTTACAATAATATTGTTCACAGTTTACTACTTTGCTGTCTGCTTTTCAACATAACTAACCTAGGAATATTTGCCTTCAGCTGTCACCAGAACTAATATACTTCAAATTGGTATATACTGTATATACCCAGTTACAGATTTAAGACCTCCAAATACTGAAAAAATATAATTCATCATCAATTTGGTAACTGCAGCGCAACTGTTAATGTTGGTAAAGGACAAAAAGAAAGTTTTTGACCAAACTGATCAAAAGAAAAGAAGATGAAAATTTAAAGAAAACTTTAGTTCATGAGCTAGCACATGATGTTTTAAAAATACTAGGCTGTTTCCAGAATGCCACAGTTACTCACCAAAAATTATATCCAAAAGTGCTATTTTCACTTGGCAACTTTTGGACTCCCTCAACCAGTTCTCTGGCACTGATGTATCTTTCCAAAGGGTTTCAGGTTTACATGAAAACAGTGTACTGCACTTTTGGTTTTAAAATGGGTCGCAGTTCATTTCTGGATTGAAATTCTTGATCATGAGCTTTTAAAAAACCAGACTGTACATGTTAAACTATCCAAGTTAAATATTTCACCTGCACATGTACAATAGCAATAGTTATGAAAGCCCACAAAAGCATAAGTTAAAGTGCAACCTAAAGATCACAGTGTCAATATATATTGAATATTAGGGGTATCAGGAATGTTTGACTTTAACAAAAATTGGAGATCATCAACATGGAAAATGAAGAGTAAAACCTACACATTTAAGTAAGGTTTTCTAACTATTCAAAGTATTTAAAGTCAACGATATAGAAATACGTGTATACAATGTTAAATAATGACAGGTTAGTTAGAGAGCAATTTTAAAATCAGTATCATGTTTCAATACAATCACAATATTTATTACTATGTAATAGGAATTATTTTATCCAGTTCTAATACTGTAGAAGCTTTTGGTAGTAAGCTCATATCACAACTGTTTTTCTCCTTATACTCAAAGTTTTTTGCTTAAGAGAAGCAAGAATAGCAGGCATTGGAAAGTAAGAGTTATTTAATTAATTGTTTTGTAGTGGTTTGTATTGGTTCTGTATTTTACACCCTAATTTTATTGGTTAGCATTATAATTACATCACTCTTACATTGCTAATATCACTAGAAATACAATGCCAAATATTAACTTTGTGAATGCCTTGAAAAATACTCTTGGACTTAAAAGGATATTTGATCCAAAAATATCTTTGCTGTGCAATTTACAAAGATTTCAATCTTACCACATGAATGTACTGCAAGATTAATTTCTTGTATTATTCCTTGAAAGGCAGTCATGTGACTGTTCTGATATTAAGGTAAACCACAATATACTTATTCTCATGTTCAGTGCTCACACCTTCTTTTGTCTCTTTGAGCAATTGTGCAGCTTTTAGCAATGCCTCTCAAACACTTACTAGTTTCTGTTTGCACAGCTCTATGGTCATTAGAGTTAGAAGTTTAATATGGCAAATAAATACATCTACATGGCCAGCTGACTGCCTTCTACACTCATATACTGATGTATTAGAGCCTGACACAGCTCTCATTTTGCATGTGCATGTCCTCAACATTGCATCAGAAAATGTTTTCAGAACCGTGTTAGGACCTTCAGTGAGAACACCAAAGGGGGCCTTATTGGGATCATGTCAGAGGAAAAACCAGTTGAGTCCTGATTTGGAGGAATGTGTGAATGCACAGTAACTGGAGGGAAACACAGGGCAATGACATTGAAGAAGGCTCTTTTCACCTAACTTCGGGGAACTGAAGTCTGGGCACATAAGACTGCATAAATACCTCACTTCCCCTGTTCTACTCACCCCAAGAGAGAGAAATCATCTTTAAGAGGCGCCCATCTTTCTCTCTGGACTAATGAAGATCCATATGAACCCATAAGACCAGAGAGCTGTCTTCAGGTGGCTCAGGTTAAGGGGAAGGAGTCTTTCTAAACATGGCAGCATGTATCCGTAGAGATTTTAGCTTATATAAAAACAATCCAGATATTTTTATAAATCTGCTGCAGCAGCACAGGCTATTTTAGATTCATTTTACATAGGTTTTGTGGTATGTCTGCATTTTGCTGCTGCGGGAGGGCAGACAGGCCTTTAGGAAACCGGATGTCAGTTTATCCGGTGATTCATGCAAGGCATTTAGAGCCCTGAAGCCTTGACAATGAATGTGCTGATTGTAGGCTGAGTACTGCCGGGTGTACACTGTTCAGTGCTTCAGTGTACTACTTGTTTTCTCATTTATAATGTTCTTTCAAAGTAATAAGAACAGCTGAAAATAGAGCCATGAACAAACCAGACACTATATAATGAAAATCATCATGTATAAGGTTCTTTCTGAAATTTTCAGATCTCACATTTAACAAAAAAATAAGCTGGTTTCTGCACATCACTAATATTCTCTTAAATAAATGGTATAGTTCAAAAGGCAGCACAAAATCTTGAAGGCATTGTTTCCCTTCCATGGGGACCATGTAGAAAGAAATAGAAACTATCCCTCTTTATCTGGTGTTTATCTCAAACATGTGTGAACTACCAAAAGTAAAACGAAGCTATTTGTAGAGAACAAATATCTTTCCTTATCTACTTTTTCTTCAGGCCACTGAATCTTAACTGGCAAACAAAAATGGTTTTGTGGTTCTGTGACTTATCAGTCTTCATCAGAAACATTTATTTACAAGCTGTTTCTCAAAGTTGACTGTATTATACAGTAAATTCAAGTGTTTTATAAGCTAGGAGTTAACACTTAAGCAAACTGATAAAACATCATTTACGTGAACAGTAGCACATCTAGACTTTTCACCCAATATCTTTACTCACAGCTGGAGTATTGGTTGCAGTATAGAGGTTTTGTTCACTACAGTACAGAATTATTTCTGAGGTTGACAAAACTAGGTCAGTCTATCCCCAGGGTAACATATCAGGGATCAGAGGTACATACAGAGATTTACACAGAGCATGCTGCATCTTCATACTTCCTTACTGGCCATCCTGATGTTCACCACAATCAACAGCCCTGCTGCAAGCTCATCACCCATGTGTCTCTACTGCTCATTTGGATTGCCCTGAAATCTGTACTTTCCTCTCTCTGGAAAATCACTAAGGCTCTTTTACATAGGTCAGCTATGTGCAAGTTACATGCACATTATGGTGAGATATTCCTTTTGCTGTTTGTTGTGAGGTTTCTTGTGCTTTTCTTGGAAGGCACTACTTGGCCAGTTGTTGCTAAAGGCTTGGCTGCCTGAATTAGTTTGATGCACCCCTTTGTAAAGATGTTCCTAGTGTTTTTCTACCATAACTGCTTCACAGTGAAAAAAATCACAGAAGGGCTTCCTGCACTGCCAGCACTCGAAAAAACTGTACACGGAGTCTGCCAGCACCAGTTCCTCTTATTCCAAGAAGGAAAGGCCAGATACACAAACTGTGCTGCAAGGGAAGAAGATTCTGGGAGGTGAGAGTGTTGATAGGAGAGACAGATGCAGTTTGTGGAAGACTGAATCCCTTTGAAGACGATCATCTTGCTCTTTGAGCTCTGAAGTTGACTTTGGATTCAGATTAAGGTTCCTTTCCCCCTGAGACGTTAACAGTTTTCTTTAAATCTGAACAATGTGTAATTTAGAGAACTAAAGGATAAAAAATATTCCCTTTCATAACCTATTTCCTCAAAAATATGCAGATCAAATGCATATAGACTCAAATTAATGTAGTATGCAAACTGACATATAGAAGCTTTAATTGTGCATACAGTTCATTACAAACACAGATCTATCAAGACACCGAGATTGAAAAAAAATCATGAGAAAATTAAAATCCAGCCTGAAAAATTAATTTAACAAAAAAATTCCGGGCTATTGAAGTCTTCACTATTTTTTTTTTAATTTCATTAGAAAAGCTTATTTATATTTCTCCTTTTCACCCTATATTTATCTTAAACCCCATCTCCCTACTGTCTTTTTCTGCCCCTCTAGACATAGTCCAGTAGTATTTTAACAAGCTTTTCAGTTTATCAGCACTGACATTTGATCACAGAGGTAGATGACAGAGTTACTCCCCTATTTGTTTCAGTGTTACAGGCTTTCTCTTTAGTCAATACAATTTCTAAGACACGTATAATATTTGCTAGACACTGCCTATGTTTTCCTCTTACAGCCATGGTTAAAACTTACCTTAACAGTCACACAAACACAAAATTAGAAGCAGGAAAGAAGTTGTACTTTCCTGTTGCATTGTTTCCCCATCAGCAGCAAACCCTGACCAAACCTCTCAGTGGGGAGTTAAATTCTGACATGGAGCATATCTCCATGAAACATTTAAAGTTAGAGAGTTAATAGACCATATCCTCTGTTAGCTAAAAAAGGTTAGTTTAGTGAAAATGAAGGAGCAGAGGTTGCTGACAATTGCAGATACATCCTGTTCAGGTACCTCCTTCAAAGTATGCCCATTTCAGTTTACCTTCTAGACTGAAATGAGGCAGAAAGGCCATATAAGCCAGGAAGGACCTTTATTTCACTGTGGCCAAAAGAAAAAGATTAAAAAAAAAAAAAAAGGAAAGAAAAAGACCATAATTGGATAAAGGTTGTAAAGGTTGTAGCATTGCATCCATATAGGCATGCTGGAGATTAACTCCAGTTTTCTGAATCTTTGTTTCTTGTGTTTATTTCTGTCATGTAATTTTTGCAATCTCCATTTGTTGAACTTGTTTTCTGCTTAGTAACTTGCATGATGTGTTGCCCACTTAGCTAAACTTCCAGATAACTGAAAGGTTGAGAGTAATAATATAAATAAAATTATTATTTAATAAGTAAGTCACAATTACATGCAATACAGAAACAGGGAGGCATCAGCTATGTATAAGTGCATAAGGCAAATACAATCTTGGGCTTCACTACATTAAGAAGAAAAATAGCATTAGTCACCTCCCCCCTTCCTACCAGAAACAGAAATACATCATTTCATATCAAAGTAGAATGCTATTCACTCTTGGCTTTCCTAATTTTTTGATAAGCAGAAGGTCCTTTTTTGGAAAAGCAGACCAACTCTTTCGCTTACCTTTTTTCAATCCTGTTTTTGGAAAAAAAACCCAACACTTCCTCACAAAGGCCATAGCTTATAAAAAATCCAAAATAGGGAACACAGGAGGAAACATGATCAATCTTAAGAAGCCAAGTGTGTAGAGAGACCTGTGATTCATTCTTTGAAACTGTAAAATTCAGCATTTTGAAGCTGTTCTGGGAAGAGGAACACACAGTCCATTTACTACACATTGTAGTATCTTCTTTCAATTCAGATCAGTTTTGAAACAGCTTCCTTAATTTTTTAAGCTGCCTCTGAATTTGTGCCATTCATCCTCAGTTAGCTGGTCCCCAACAGGCTTTGCTCCTTGCCCGTATTCTCCTAAAGCAAAAAGACCAGCAACCTTTGTTCATTCCCCATTTGCCCTTTCCCATCTCCTGATGCCACAGGCTGTCAGACCATATGCTCCGCTACTGCACTAATGACATGGGAGCTCTGCTTTTATAAGAAAATCAGGACACCAGATCTGGAAATATCTCCTGGGATACTAATAAGTTTACTGGAGACTGAGAAGAGAACTGAAGGAGATACAGCTGAACATCACCCGTGTTGAAGCTGTAGAGTTAAAACAGTCCTTGGGGTAAATGAAAACAAATAAATTGTATTATTTCCTGTATTGTATTTTCCCTTTTTGTTGTGAACGTGACACAGCTAGAGGCTTCCTCCTTGGCTACTGAAGGATGTAGCGAGGTGTCCCTTACAGATGCATAACTCTGCAGAACCAGGAAGAGACTCTGATTCCCCATGTCACATACAGTGTACAGTAAAATTTGCACTGCTGTAGCACAACACAACACCCCTCCCTACCGCCCCCAGGAGCATGACAAAGACCAATAACCCATGTGGTGTAATACAACATGTCACATTGCTTGACATATGCACCAGAGGGACTGACCTTCGTGAAGCACTTTGATAAATCATTCATGAACAGATTTTCCTTCACCTTTGCATGTGGATTAAAGAGAGGGGAGTAAAGTGGAAAATGTAGATGTCATACCAGGAACAGCACAGATGAAAAGACTGTCGCATGAAGAGCTTAAATTCCCCAGCCTGCTTTCCCAATTTATCCAGGACCTATATGTGCATTTGAGAAGGTGTGTCTGTTTGCTGCCTTTTCCACCTCATATGTGGACAGAAATGCTTGCATCCTGCCCACTCTCCATCAAGAATTTGACTGAGGAAATAGATCCTCTTTGCCTACAAAGCCTAAATTCCAGACAGAGAGTAATGTAATTTCCTGTACACTATGGGGAAGACAGAGCAGTTCATGTTTCCTGAAAACGTTGGTCACTATGACTAAAGTTTCAGGAAGTGACATGTTAAAGGGGGCCATTTCTTGTACAAGGCTAAAGACTGACAGGAGATCACCTATGGGATTGGGCTTTGAGCATGTGAGAAAGACAAAATACTGTCTGAAACTGGGCTGTGGCCACCTCCAGCAAGGAAAGGAGATCCCAGTTTGCAGGGAGACAAGAAGGGCTGAGGAAGAACAGCACTGTGTTGTACAGATTTTTGTTTGGATGAATGTCATGGTAGGTATGTTCATGGATTTCCCTGGGAAAAGCTGCCTGGGAGATCAGCAGAGGTTGCAAGAACCTCTGTGCTGTTCACACAGTTCCCCCTCTACCACATATATCCAAACTTGACCAAATGAAGACCAAGCATATGTACAAAGGCCTCAAGTTCATGAGAAGAAACTTTGGACCAGGTCTGCAATGCACTTATCTTGTGTGGGAGAGCAGCTGCCAAGATTTCTCTGTCTCAACACACACATGTAAGAGGAAGTAGTGCTCATTTTCTCACAAAGAGAGGCCTGAGGGAGCATCCTCATGCCTGAATTATCTCCATCACTATTTTCATCACTACAACTTTCATCCTCATGGTAATGCCCTGAATTTTGTCCCTTAGTATTTCGCTTCAAAGCCCAACCTTGTGGTTTTGAGCAAATGATTGCTTATTTAATATGCAGAGAATCTTCTATGGTATTTCTGAGAAATGCACCCTTCAACATATGGCTTAAGAATCAAAAAAATCTGAGAAGAGGCATGGGAGATGCCTTTTTTCAGATGTCAAGAATCACTCTGAATCAGGTCTGAACTGTTTCCCAAATAAGATGCATAGTGAGATATTTCAGGAGCATTTCTCCATAACTACAACAGATGTGTGACAGTGGAAAGCAAGACAATGAGAAAGCAAGTTTATATCTGATAGTGGCAAGTTCTGATGCACTGTGTGGATTATAATCCTGTTCCTGAAGCCAGGTAGAGGAAGCTGACTCTGAAATGGTACTGCCTTTTTTTTTTTTTTTTTTTTGTTCCTCAGATTTCATATTTCTCAAAATAACCTTGTGACCCAAAGAGAAAACTTCAGAAGAACTAACAGAATACTAAAGAAACAATTTTAAAATTAAGAATTAACAATTGACATCAGTTTGGCAAACAAGACAAAAATTTGAAGTTCAGATTGAATTTATAAAAGAGGAATAGCAGTTCAATGAAAGTACCAGGAACAAAGACCTGAAAGTAAGGAGCTCCCAAAGTCAGACAAACAAAAACCTTATCCTGGTGTGCACAGTTAGCAAAACAGAGCAAAAGAACCAGTTCAGACAACCAGGATGCTCTCAGGCTCAGAGGTAGCAAGAATGGGGAAGAAAGGGCAGTAGAGCTAAAATACCTTCATGACTCATACAGATTTGAAAGTACATGATTACATAAAAGGAGGAGAGGAAATGGCCTCAAGTTGCGCCAGGGGATGATTAGATTAGATATTACAAAAAGTTTCTTCATGGCAAGGGTTGTCAAGCATAGCAACAGGCTGCCCAAGAAAGTGGCAGAGTCACCATTTCTGAAAGTGTTGAAAAAACTTTTGGATGTGGCACCTGAGGACATAGTTTACTGGTGAACATGGTGGTGGTTCTGGCTTGACAGTTGGACTTGTTAATCTTAGAGGTTTTTTCCAACCTTAAAAACTCTATGATTCTCTAAAAGAAATGCATCTCTTTTTATAGCTAAAAGGGGAGTCATCCTTCTCAGATCAGTAATGTACTATGAGGGATGACTACAGCAGATGCATTCAGTTTCAGGGCAAAAAAAATCTCTTGAACTGTAGTTTCAAAAGCATTGTACCTACTGAAATGTCATTTCAGAGGGTTCTGCTTTCTTGGCCCACTGAAACTTTGAATTACACTGAGTGGAATTTTAATTGAACTATCCTAATGTTTAATCCAAGGTAAGAATGTTACGAATCTGCCAGCTTTCAGTCAGTATATATGTATTACAGGACTCCCCAAACCCACCCATGAGGGCAGATTTTTTTTAAGGTGTGCAGCAACATATAAGCATTTTGATGTTAACCTCTCATGTTCATTTGCTGTGCAATAAGGGGCAAATTAACATTGAAACTTTTCCTGAAATTGAAGGCCTTTACAGAGGTGTCCTAATAAAATTTCTTTCTTTTACCTGGCTAACGAATGTCTCTAGCTTTACAGAAACTTAGTTAAACTTGAGACCTCTAGCCATCTGCCCAATGTGATGGAAGTTGGCCAGAGATCCAGAAAATATTTGGGTGAACAGACAGATATTTATACTAGGGAACATATTATTATTGTATAACACATATTGCATGAATAAGAGGTAATTATTTTCTACTAACTCCTGATGGTAAAGGTTCAAGTGGTTTGTCTGACCAGGAACATTTCTTTCCTGGACACATTCACAGGGCTTTGGCAAGTGTCCTTAGTACAGAGCACATGTCTGTGTGTACTCACTGCTACTTCTGGAAAACAGTTTCTGCAGACACGGGTTGGCTTGTATTCAGCAAGGCCAGAAAACGAAATCAATTTTTGAACGTTCACAGGGTCAAACATTGGCAGAGCTGACATGCTACTTCACAGGGAGCAAAAAA
>VWZF01007246.1:117164-130058 GCA_013396755.1 Sclerurus mexicanus
AAAAAAAAAAAAAGTGAAAGCATTAGTAGGAGAAACAAAACTATAACACAGAATGGAGTGTGTATAATTTTGTAGTATTCTCCAAGACTTCTGGACTTCAGCCCTCTAGTTTTAATTAGCATTTCCTTACTGCTCAATTCCAGAGCCAATAAAATGGTCTCTGTTCTCTAAGATTTCCATTCACTTCTTTCACTATAAATGTTCATTGACCTTCATTGTTGCTAACAAGGCCCTATCCCACTCCTTCCCTAAAACTGGCTTCTTACAAATAGGAAGTCTTTATGCCTGAAATAACTCTAGTTCAGTTTACGCTGGAATGTCTCTGGGGTCAGTTTATCACTCACAGCTGATAACAAGTGAAAGGTATGCCATGGATGGCTCATCTAACTTAATGTGCTACCACCCCCTCTGGACATTTTGCCCAGGATAAATCAGATAGTGCATCTTCTACCAGTCATGGCTAATGACTGCTTTTCAATGCACTATTAAGCAGTTTGTGATTCATGCAGAGCCATTATATACTTGAGGGATTTCCCACCACTACCAGACTACAAATTTACTAGTGTGACCATGCTATTTGGGGAAGTCTTCCTCTTTACAGATTTGCCAGGACATTCCTCCATGCCTTTGCTTGTACATCTATGTGTATATAATTACATGTATCTATTAGATATGGCATAGTATAATGTGATATGATTAGTATAATCTCAAAGGTGCCTGGTCCTGACTTCACGAGATTGTGCCCATTGCCATATGTCCTTGTATCCTGGTACAATTCTGGGCAGGGCACATCATTATGGTGTTCGTGCCCCAGGTTTTATGCACGGTTTTGTGCATAAATATCTGACGATTTATTTTCTTGCTGTTTTCCATGTTCCAGAAGGTTTCTAAACTGCTGATTGTAAGGCATGGCTGAGATATCCCAGAGGAATAATATATCACAGAATCATAAAATAATTTGGATTGGAAGCGACCCTGAAGATCATCTAGTTCCAACCCCCAGCCAGGGTTCCATCCAATCTAGCCTTGAATATTTCCAGGCATGAGGCATCCACAACTTCCTTGGGCAGCATGTTCCACTGCCTGGCCACCCTCTGAGTACAGAATTTCTTCCTAACATGTAATCTAAATCTGCCTTCTTTTCTTTTGAGACCATTGCTCCTTGTCCTACCACTATCTGCTTGTATAAAAAGTCCTTCTCCAGCTTTCTGGTAGGCTCCCTTTAGGATCTAGAAGGCTGCTCCCAGGTCTCCCTGAAGCCTTCTCTTCTCCAGGCTGAGCAGCCTCAGCCTGTCTGCATAGGAGAGGTGTTCCAGCCCTGTGATCAACTTCGTGGCTCTGCTCTGGACTCATTCCAACAGGTTCATGCCTTTCTTGTGCTGAGGACCCCAGACCTGGACACAGCACTCCAGGTAGGGTCTCACAAGGACAGAGTAGAGGGGGTGAATCACCTAGTTTCTGGAGTAGTTGTGAAAGGTTGCTATCAGAGAAAACTCTCTATATACAGGATCTCAGCTCATGGAACAAAACTGTAGTCATACTAGTGGCAAAAGTCAGCTCAGTAACAGCTGAATAACAGGTTTTAAACTGATGGGCTTTGATCTTCAATAAAACCCACCAAAGCAAACTAATGAAAAAGAGTAACACAGTGCTTTCTGGTTTGCCTGCATGTGGAACAGAATTGAGGCAGGCTTATCCTGAGCCCCAGTGCTCCACCAATGGCTTCCAGCACCGACTGGAGCTCCTGCTGCCAGCACAAAACATTGATGGTTACCAAGTAGCAAAACCTCACTGTATGTACATCACTGCTATCAGAAGTTTTATTGTTTAAACTGAAACAGAAGAAAGGGACACATCTCCTTCCTACATGGGCACTTTAACAGCCCTGTTACTAAAAGATTAGAATCCAAAGGGAAGCAACAAAAGGAGAACCAAACTATGAAGTAAACTACATGGCATTTTCTCATGGGTGTTTCCACCCTTGGAAAAGGGAACATAAGGCCTAACAGTATGTCTCACAATACATATCAAATTTTCCATTACTTTGTGATAGTGATGTGTGACAACAGTTTCACAGAGGGAAGGGTTTGGCCATGTTGTGGTAATATTGAATGTATTTTATGATCTACAGTTACTGGATTATGCAAACAAGAAAAACCTTGCCTCCAGTTCTGGGTTTGAGGATTTTTCTCAAATTTGATATAAATCACTGAAGTTTTTGGTCTGAGAACTTATAAACCAGTAGGTACCTCTATTATCTTAAAACTGAAGTTTCTAAATTGCTTTTTATTCCCTTCTCATTTTTTTGACCTCTAAAAATATCAAATACACAAAAGCCCCAAGGACACTAAAATGGAAAATGAACATTGTGATACCAGGTCTTTAGAGAATGGATCCCTACAAGCAGATGGGCCCCACCTTGCAGCAAATTGAACAAATAGAGGGTAATTTATCTTTAGGTGCAATAAGCATCATAGACAAGTTTGCCAAAGGCTGGATAATTCCATACAGCTGCTCAAAAAGAAAGCAGAATTGATTAGAAATGAAAGGTCTCACAACACCACCCTGAGTACTCAGCTCTTAATCAGGTTATCAGGCAGCAGGTTATCAGGGCTTTTCTTAATTGATACAGTCTTTTATCAAATAAGGGTGTTATCTCATTGGTGAGGTCAT
Organism: Sclerurus mexicanus; assembly: GCA_013396755.1. Taxonomy (NCBI): domain Eukaryota; kingdom Metazoa; phylum Chordata; class Aves; order Passeriformes; family Furnariidae; genus Sclerurus; species Sclerurus mexicanus. The sequence continues at coordinate 119,838 of VWZF01007246.1, forward strand.
AAAATATGAGTCACACAGAGTCAATAGAATATCTAGCACAAAGGTGATGCTATGCATTATAGAGGCTAAAGATATTGCAGGTATTGTAGGTGCTGTTTACTTAAAGGCTACTGGTGAGTGTTGCGGCTCTCTCCAACCTTCAGAAAAAGCTGTTTTAACCTCTTTTTAAGCTATGTCTACTGCTCAGAATAATTCTGCTTATCATGATTTGATATTGTTGGCAATGCTGTGTGACATTTTGAACCCAGGGCCTAATTTCTCATTTTCAATTACCACATAGCTGAGATTTTGATTTTGCTAAGTGGAATGTATTCACTGAACACTGAGCTTTGTGTGTTAAACTGGCAATGAACTCATAGTAAGTAAAGAAAAATGAACATTTTGAATTAAGTATTTTGCAGTTTCATCAAAATTTTCCCTTAAGAATAGCTGCCTTTCAAGACTGTATTTCATGTCTTGGAGATCTCTGTGATGACTTCAGGTTTCATACCCTAATTCTTGTATGACTTTTGGTAAGACTTTGGCTTTGATTTTCTTCCACTCTTAGGTACCTAACTGCTAGGTGTTGTACTCCTGCATTAGAGCCAGTGCCTTCTTAGCTTCATTTCCCCCCCCTATAAATTAAGAGAAAATGGATCTGTAAACCAAGACATTCAGTAAACTCTTAGGAGAAGTCCTGTCATAAAAAAATACTTTCATACTAATGCCATCATCTTGTTGCTAATGCTTTACATCAGACAAAAAAGAGCTGGTCATTAGATCAGCATGGAAATAATTTTCTTTCTGAAATTGTTTTTGAAACTAAACCAGAATGTTTTAAGTTGATTAAAACACCTTATGTATGTATTAGAAATATTTTACTTCATTTTCAAGTCTCTAATAATGCTTTTAAACATAGAATTACTCTAATGCAGAAGGCAGAAAGGGTATTTTCCTTATAGAAAGAACATCTAAATTTGGAACGAACCTGTAAGGATCATCAAACCCAACTTGTTGGTGTCTAATGCATTGGTGCTGGTAGTTAGATGCTCATCTTTCAAGAATTAATTTCAACCTGCAGGGCAGAAGTGCCCAACTTGTTGTGTTGTGCTGGGTTTCATTGTACAGCACCCCTAGCACACAGAGCACACAGAGAACACTCTGTGACTCAGTTCACTGTCCCCCCCATCAGCAATTGGGTTACCAGGCACCCTGAGACTATGACTTCTCCCACCTTTCGTCTCACTGAGTTACTTAGCATTATAGTCTGGCCAGCCTCTGGTCAGTGCAATGTTTTGTCTTATGCCATAAATGGTGCTAAACATTATGTCCAACGAATAAATAACTTCATTCTGTTAGGAGCAACAGTAGCAGGGAAATGTTTCCAAGCTGTATTGCAACGAGAATGACCAGAAGAACAGAAAATATCAACTGACATGGGAAATTAATAAGGCTTAAAGATTAAACAAATTATGTCCATTATAAATTTTCAAGAAAAAAATCCTTCCAGTGTACCCTACAAAATGATGCGAAGCTTTAGCTTCAAATAAGGTGAAAAAAGTGTAAAAGTCCATTCCACACTCTGCTAAAGAAAACACGTTGGAAAAGAAGCATTCACAGTTAACATAGGTGTCTCAGATCTATAACTGTATTATCAAAGAATCTGAATGGTCTTAGGTGAATGAGAAACCCTAAGCAAAGGCCTTCCTAACACTCTTTGAACAGCTTAAGGTTATGCTGAACAAATTTCTACCCTTCTAGGAAAAAAAAGAAAATCCCAGCTATCACCTTACCACTGTGCACAGGACTCATCCTGTGCACGCTGCCCTCAAGAGATCAGGTGGTAGGGCACTACATAAATGAGCGTTGACACTATTGATTGAAAAGATTGTGTGCAATAAAAAAAAGGGGGGGGATCATTCAGCTAAGAAGCTGAAAGTTTAATTTCAGTGTTGCTTCCTAGATTTGAAAGTTTCTCTGTTCTTACAAAGGCTCTTCAGTAAAGCTGGAAATCAATTCTGTGTTTCATGATGTGAATAAATAAATAATAATAAACATAAATTTTGAAGATTAATTTACTTAGTTGGAGTATATGAGATACTAAATACAGAGTATGTTTTCCAATTAAGAATTGGATAATCTCTGGTTACACAGGTTTATCTTGGTAATGAAAGGCAGATACTGAATATTTAGAGAATTAATATTGAAATGGAAAGCCTTATTTGTACCAACACCAAGGCAACTCTGAGCCTTAGCTCTATTGACTGCAATTCATCATTTCCTAACTCCTACATAGTACCATTCAACCTTTGCTGTAGTTTAGTGGCTTCTTATCAGGACAGCTGCCATGAAATCACAACATTGCTAACAGCTTTCCAGAAAGGCAGCTCTTTATAAAGCCATGTAGAATGACCTAATTTCCAGGTTTCCAAGGAGGTAATTGCAGCCAGGCTTTTTAGGTAAATTGCTCAAGCTGCATGAAGAAGATTACGCCGAGAGGGGTACTCAAGCCACAGTTTTTTATGCCAGCATCTTTATGCCAGTGGGAAAGTAACAGGTCTGTTTTTGGAGAATATTAGGCAGATTTTGAGCTCATTGTCTGACTGGAAGCCTGTGTTAATAACCCTTGCAGTTGTAAATAATACAGATAATACCAAGGTAAGACAAGAGCAAACAACCCATTTAATCTCTCTTTCACCTCCTTATTCCACAGGCTTGGATCCTTCTCTCACCACCGATGGGACAAAGTGAGCCATTGCTGAAGGCCTCAGCAGTGATGTGGCTGGCTTGGTTGCACAGCTGTAGCCATCACCAGATTCTAAGTTTGCTGCCTTCTCCCACCTGGCCCACTCTGCAGCAGCAGTGAATAGTCACAAAACTCAGCTTCAGGGTTGCAACACGGACACCTGAGGTGGAAGATCATATTCCCTTTGAAATCAATAGAGGGAATCAAATTTCTCCTGGGGAATATTTACAGCATCATACTTGGAGTCCTGCTATTCTCTCCTAGCAGTGGAAGAGGTGGGATACAGCTACAAGAACACAGGGACACAAGTATCTGGCATTGTCTATGGTTACAGAGGTAGAAGAGTGCAAGTTCTCTGTTCTCTCAGGTATCCTGGGGCACTTCAAAAGGCACAAGGCTTTTTCACTGGTACTCTGTTCAGGAAACTAAATCCTACTTCTGGGGTCTAAAGACGAATGTCCAAAATCAGGCTGTGCCTGGGAGTCCTCAGTGCTTCAAGATGCAAGAAGATAACAAAGCGCTGAGGAACATCTGTTCAGTGAGACTGAGTTCATGATTGTGAGTCTGAGATGAGAGTCACTCATGTCTCATGAGTGAGACATCTGTTTATGACACAGTGTGTTTCCACAGGCTTTGAAATCCCCTTTGACTTGGGCAGGTACATCAATGGCTCACACTTGCTGAACTTTAATTCTCATCACAAGTACAAACCCACTCCTTGTACAGTCTGGGAAACTCCTTCTGTATCCCCTGGCAGCACTGCAATAGTATCTGTGGTCTGTTTTAATTATCCCATGAAAACATAAATGAATTGCATCTTCAACAGAGCTTGCAAGTATAAACAATCATTCACAAAAAGCAAGGTGACAAGCAATACTTTTTACCTTTTCTTATATCAGTAAAGTAATAAAAGTCAGTGTTTCATTCTTTGATAAGTGGCAAATGGAAAAATCAGTAAAGAAACAGCCCCACATATAATTAGTTTTAAAACAATCAGTGTAAAAGAGATTAAAAACTTTTTATAATGAAATGAAGATAACTGAAATATTTAAATTGTTTAGTAGAAAACTGGAATACCTCTGTTTTGAGACAAGAACAGCCCCTTTTTATTTTTTGATATGTAGGGCTGCTGCCTAAGATGTATTTTGAGTCATCGTTCACAAGACTCTGCAACATTGGCAGCTGTGGAGGTCAGGTCCCAGCCATGGGACATCTCCAGCCTGCCAAGCAGTGGTGGCAGCCCTCATTTGGCCTCATTTGTACGGTCATACAGATGAAGTGAATTGACTCCAGCACTACCGTGCATGCCTTTATCGAGGCTGTTTGTACATTTAGCATTGGGTGGTGTGGCTATCACTGACTTCCTGCACAGCTGCTCCTCGTCTCTTCAAGGGAATGGAGCCAAATAGGAACAACCATGAATGTGGACCGTGCCAACAGGATGCAAGTGACCCACCTCTGTGGACACTTTGTTATTTCTGCAGAGAACTGATGCCTAGTCACTGTTACTGTAGAGGAATATTGGTTTGCCGCTGGCCACAAGTGCAGACAAGCTGATCAACCAACGCCATGGCCTCTGAGTGCTGACAACAGACATGCAGAATTGAATCTTGTAGTCTCCCAAAAGGTTTCCACCTCCCTGCTAACCCTCAGTGATGGGGACTTTCTGTTGATGGGCATGACCGAGTCTATCACCATAAAGAGTCTCACTGACTGCTTGGATAGAGCCCCTAAAGGCATTGTGAAGATAAAAGCTATGCTAATTAGGACTAAATAAGAATTAGTAAGAACCTTATTATTGACTTTGCCAAGTCAGTACTTGGACAAGTTGAGTCAATACTTCAGAGAGTTGATTTTATGCATCCAGTTAAAAAAAAATTATATAGAAAAGGAAACTCGTGAAAACTTTTGCCTTCTTTTTGTGACCACAGTTGTCTAGTTCCTGTAATACATTTTATATGTTGTCAGGAATAGAGACTTTTAAAAAAACCAAACCAAGCTTTGATTTGGTACACAAGGAAAACACCTGGAAAATGCTAACAATTCAGTTCAATATGTGGTGGGTTCAATTCGTTCTCTATCATTTGATTCTGTGAAGGGTAGCATGTAACTTGTTCCCACTGCCATGATTTCCCAAAGCAGGGATGATGTGTCTGAGTACAGACTATTACTGCTGACATTCCCCTACGATCTATCAGGAAGAAGCTGAATGGGCACATGTAAAGTAGTCTGAGCTTCATTCTTCATTCACCATATCACTTGCTTGGTCAGACTATGCAGCAAGAGACAGACAGTGTGGGTAATGAAACCATATAAGTAGCAATAGGAAGTAGAGGGAGTGTTTGAATGGGGAGAAAACACAGGCTGTTTTGTTTTGTTGGTTTGTTTTTTTTTAATCAGTTCATGTAGCCTGGAATATCAAATAAATATAATAATTAAAGATTTGTTGAGTTGGGGCATCACTCAGACTTGGATTTCAGCACCAGTACAGGAAGAAGACAGATTATCTGACCCAGTAACTTTGGATGGGTTCCTATTTCTCTGGTTATTAACTGAGAGCTGCTAAATCAGTAAATTGTTAGCATATCTGGATCTGAACTCAACAAGCTTGACTTGCTCATCCAGTTACTGTTGCACATGCTTTGACATCAACTTTGGCAAAGAGGAGGATCTGAACCAGGAACTCCTATAAACAATTTTTCTTTGAAATCAGATTAGCAAGTCAGAAATGCCAAGCGATAAGAGAAGACTTTCCTTCACAAGACTTCCTCTAGCAGTCCTGAGTCAATAGCCTCAGAAGGACACTAGCCTTCATATTCACCCAAACAGATAGAAAACTTGATTCACTGTCATCATGAAAGTTATAATTTTAGCTTTGCTTCAGCAAGCTATGGAATATAATCAGAGGTATTAAAATCACACATACCTTCCATATTTTAAAAAGAAAAAGCTATAATGTGTTTGGAGGAATGTTCACTCAAAACCTGAATGAAAAACAAATGGAAGGAAAGCAGGTGAGGAAATCAACCTGCAATGTCTTTGCTTGCTGGTTTTGACATTATGGTCCTTTGCAGGCCAAAAGTGAACCTCTCAATCAAGCAGATGGAGAGCTAATCCTTTTAGCTGGAGGAAGGGATAGAGGGGGAAAGATGTTTCTTTTTTGGAGCTGACTGCTGGCTAGAAAGACCTTTTTAGCATAATTATCCTGGCATAAAGTTCCTGGCCAGTTCTTCTAGTAGAACTCTTGTATTGATAGGAATCTATCAACAAGACCCATGTTTTGATATGTGGTGACTGCATAGCTGTATGTTGGCATCACACCTACAAAATATGCTCCTTGAAGAGTCAAATACACTAAAGCCTGTGGTTCCTCCTCAAGCAGGCATGCAAGACGGAGTGAGGAAAGAGTACTTGGTGAACATGGGGCAGTTTTTATTCTAAAAATAGCAGAAGAGTTTCCCTTTCTTTTCCTCTGTTGATATGCAATGATATTGACTATCTCAGATTCAGTCTCCTTTTTGGGGATGGAGCTCCAGAATGAAAAGTCAGGTTGAAAGCTGGATGGTATTATAAGCAATTTAGGAATGTGCAAGTATCCAATCTGCTCCCAATTGGAGAGGAAGCAATTAAACTTAAAAATTTGCATACTTATGTCTGTATTTAAGATCTTTACCCAAAAAATTTATATTAAAGTATTTTGAGACCATTGCCATTACAAAAACACTACTGCTACATTTTTTAACTTCTCTATATAACAAAAATACAATGACAGTTATCCCAAAATAGTATATTTCTACTATAAGCATCACATCAAAACCTCCAGCATCTATAAAACTGTATGGGTTATTCCTCAGAAAGCAGTTTACAGATAGGTTTCCACACACATTCTTGTTTACGCTGATCTAACAAAACCTCTCACACCTATCCCATAGTATTCTAGACAAAATGGAATCTGAGGAGATGAAAAACTCAGAGTGTGAAATGCACTTAACTGGGTGTCTGAAATTCAGCACGTTTCTTGGTTCTCCTCTATTAACAGTGGTGAGAGGCACCCCCAGGACAGCATTCAGCCCACCTAAAATCTGACAGGAGTATGTAGTATAGCTTCACCTGGAGTTACATCCTCCTGTAGCAAACACCATTAAAGCAGCATTCAGAAGCAACTTCAGACACCTGACCCAGGAAGATCAGTGTCACTCCTTTGACTTGATCAATTTTATCAAAAGAAGAAAACACATTATCCTGCTGAAGAAATGGAGCTAAGCTCTCTACATCCAGGATTTTCACGCACAGGCTCCAGTTAGGGCTATGATCTCTCACTACTGTGGTGGGTCATTACCCACAGGTATGATGTTGCTTCTGTCAATATTTGTTCAAGTCTGCAAATAAGTGGATTACCCGAATGTGTATGTCTTTGCAATGGTTTGCCTGTTAAGGTTGTTGTTAGCAGATCACAGAGGGTGTAACACAAATTTGACCACAATAATTTCAAATTGCTAAGCTTCTTTCTCACCCTGGCATTTTACCACATGCTTCACAGCAATATCATCACCAGGACAGTGACAAGATCATGAGACATAAAAGAATTGCGGACCAGGCAAAAATTCTGCTTCTCTAACTTTCCTACATTTAATATGCAACAGCATAGTCAAAAGATTTCTCATGTGAATCAATTTTAGAGATAAAAATGGCTTTTTTAGCAAATGATAATGCACTTTAAATAAACACAACTCCAAAGGAAATTAAAAGCAAAAACTCAAGAGAAATGAATTCTATTTTTTCCAGTCTCATTTTCATAAGTATCTAAAAGGTCACGGAGAAGAATGTACTGAAGATGTTAATTTGACACCCACTACGTATCTTTACTACATATCTGGTGAAAAGGTGATTTTCCACTTGCTGTAAAATTTTCTTACAGCAGTGATTCCAACATCACAGGGAAAAAAGGGGAAAGTGTCACAGAGGTGAAGAAAGGATTACACATTTTTTTATCATATCTGAAAAATAACTTATAGCACCTACCTTATTAAGCTGTTATGAAAGCTGAGACTGTGTTGAATCATTAAATCAGGATGTTCCACTCAGTGGGAGAGTTTAGGTTCCTTTGAGGTTCCTGGTTCAGCATTTATTTCAGACACAAAACAGTGAGATCTGACTTCAAAAGTTTTTGCATTCATATACTAGTGCAGGGATAGTATATTCCACTGATGGGAAGGGAAACTCTAGTTGGACTTGGCTGTGAAAATTTATTCTTTTGAACCTATAAAGGGAACTTTCAGAGATGCTCTCAGTCGCAATGCTTCCTTGAGCAACACCTGCTCTAACTCAGAAGTAAAGCAAAGCAATCTGACTATTACAAGGAACTTGAAATGAGCAGCAGGTTGAGATATTTAAGTTCCAAGTCGGTGATGAAGTCCATTTTAATGCTACATATTACTACAGTTAGAGGTATCAGTAGTGGGCATTAAAAGAGCACTTTCATGTACCCGCACCAAATGATGATAGCATTGAATATAAAAAAAAAACCAAAGCAACAAAACCAAACTCAAAACCAACCTCAAACAAGTATATACTTCAAAAAAAAGAAAAATTAGGTCTAAGGATTGGAGGAATGAGGGATTTTGAAAGCCTATAAAAGAAAAATAATCATAATTGTAACTATTATCTTTACTTCTGCACATTATTTTTATATATTTGCTTTTAGTATTTTTCTGCTTCCTGTTAATACGAAAATAATGTCTTTCACACGCCACTTCCATTAGTTTTGTTCCCGAAGGAATTTATTTCAAATTAAACTGTATTACTTCTCCTTTTACCCTTTTTCTTTCCTCTGTGTCTGTCTTACCTTTAAAAATTACGAATTTATCTTTTTAATTTATTTTAAAATTGGCAACTTTCTGCTTGGTATTTTCTCAGCTAATGCCAACTATTTTCCCCTTCTTTCTTATAAGTCCCTTCTTTTTAAGAGCTTCTTGCTTGATTTCTTCTGATATACATACCTATCTCAAGCCCTTTATTACAACATTTATGGATTTCATGTAAGTGTACTCAACTTTCTTTATATAGTTTTTGTGTTCTCTTTAAAGTACTACTCCCTTTACTCTTCCACACACTGGTAATATTTTTATTGGCTAGATAGAGAATATGAGCTCTACTGGGACACATTACTGTGTCAGAGTAAATGAGTTTGCTTTTGTTTTATTAGATGTTAAAAATGGTTTACCAGTTTCTGAAAAATAGTTGACACTTTTTTCCTCTATGCCACTATTACTTATGAAGTGTCTGCGCTGCTGTGGCTTCATATCGCTTCTGGTTTTGCAATTCTAACATGCAAATGGTCAAACAATCAGCTTATCCCCAAAAATCAGGTGAAAAAACCATAGCTGGTCCACAGCATTAACTTCTATCTTTTAGGAGATATTTTAGCACATCAGTAAAACCAATTATTCAGTGGAGGGCTTATATGCTTCAAGATTTTCTTCTGCTTTCTCCCTTCCCCTTATTGGTGATGCAGCTATCCCTCCTCACTGGGTGCGCACAAAAGTTCAAAACAGTAGGCCCAGGTGGGGAGCTATTATGGGTGAGCTCCACAACCTCCAGAACAGCCAGAACCTTTCACCAGATGCTGTGTCAGGAAGTCGGCTGAAGTGTTGCTTCTGCTGCTCTGCACAGCAGGGACAGAAATACAGCACAGCCCTCCATCCTTGGGAAGGTGAAACTCGTTTATTCAATAGCAATGGGCTTTGGGTCTGAATTTTGGGAGGAGCTGCTGCCTGGGAGACTCTAATTTTGAGAAATGCAACTATTAACTAAGGACTTCACAGATAATTAAACTGCAGAGCATTGCATCTGTTAAGGTCTATGTGTTTCTTTTTTCCTTGGAGCAGTACTTGGGGAGAGATAGATTCCAAAGGGGTAAACTTAGAGAATCTCAGTTTCCTCCCAGAAATCTACATGTGATCCACCACTCATCTGCACAGGCACAGCACTAATAGCAAAAGAAAGCCCCATGTTGACATGGAACAGGGATTCTAATTTAATCCTACAACTGATACAATGTTATTTCAGGAAGCTGCCAAGCAGAACAAGGATTCCCTAGAGTTAATTGGATGTCTGTCTGTATCTCTGTATAGAGATGGAGATCAGTTATTTCTTTATGAGCTGTTCTTTATTGTCACTGCTGACTAGTCACCAGTGAACAAGACCATGGCATCTGAAAGAGCTCAATGCAGGTGCTTAGCCAAAGTTAGCTAGTTTAAGTCAAGGAGTTACTGTCACAAAATTTCTGAACTAGGAGGGGAAATGACAAGTCACGCTTGCAGATATCTTGAGATTTGATCTACGGACTATGAAGAAAACCAGGTGAAGGGAGGAAAAATACATGCCAATTCTTGACTGCTACATTCATGTTCTCAGTATGGCATACTGAGAACTCTAAACATTTTCCTGTGTACTTTATTCTGAAATATCCAATTTACTTTTTTTCCACACCGCCA
>VWZF01007246.1:130110-172060 GCA_013396755.1 Sclerurus mexicanus
TAAAATAGGCTGTGTAACTGGGCTCCAGAAAAGAACACATAAACTTAAACTGCAAGTCTTATGCCTAGGAGAAACTAGCTCAGAATTACTATTCTCAAGCCAGTAGGAAATGTAATGAATTGCTAGCCAAAGATCTGTGATTTTCAAATATTTAAGCACATGTAAAAGGCGAGAATAATCTGGAATAAGACCTGCTTAAATATTAGCAAGCCAGCAATTTTAGAAACTTGTAATAAATCCTTCCTAACACTCGAACTCTTCCTCCTTTATAGTGTGAAAAGGACGGAGAAGGATATTGATAAGGAGAGGAAATTTGGGAAATTATGCGTACTAGTGGCTGTAACTACAGTAAGAGATCTGCAGCCCCTTCTGAATTCTACCATAGATTTATGTGAGGACAAAGAACAAGATACACGGTAGCTCTTTTTCAGTGCTAACATCTATTCAGAGTGTGGGTTGGAATAGAAAGGGCCTAAATTTCAGTCCACGTGTGTGTGGTGCTCAGCGTTATGTGGTTTCAACCTGTGGGTCTAAAATGATAACAAGAATAATCACATACTCTTATTCTTTTTTAGTTGAACTGAACTCGGTTCTGTTCCAGTTGCTGTTTCAGACTGCCACCCAGCAAGACCCAAGAGTTTTTCAGCAATTTATTCGGAGCTTCTCCAAAAGATTTTCACCTGCTTGTTACAAATCAAAAGCATCACACTAGTAAAACACATGTTCACAACTCTTCAAACAACCCTCCATGGGAAGTCAGCAATTTCATTTTCATTGTAGTTTTTTAATCCTATTTTAAACTGGACATGCTAACAAAATGTTTCAAGATATATAAGTGAATCCTGTGACGTATAAAACCCCCCTAGCCTCTTTTCTGTTACCTTGCTTCAACCACATCACCTTTCCCATCCCAATATAAAAGCAGCTATTTTCCAGCCTTTTGCATTGCTGCCATGTTCTTCTCTTTCTTATTACCCTTCCAATCCACTCACTTCTTAGTTCCTCCTTCTCACCTCTGGCTGTCTTCCCTTCAGCTCAACACTCTTGCTACTCCTCTGACTTCTGCAAACTCATGACAGTGTAAATGCCTGGAAATGTGGGGTCAACTTCCCAGACTACACTGAGAAGACCAATGGTAATTATGATGTGACTGTTCTCTGCCCCAAATCTCCTCTTTCCTATTGGTACAGCAAACTTGCTAGAAACTGGTGATCTGCATGGTACTGTCGAATGTTCTTTTAAGAGCACTATTGAAAAAAATGAAATTAAATAAAGGTCATTATCAAGACCATTTTCCTCTCTGAATATTTCTTTTTGTTGACATAGCTATTGAAGTACCAATATATGGTGGCTGTCAGTGTAAGCAGTGATTGAGAGTCTCTGCCATCAACACCATGATGCAGTGAATATGTCTTGAAGGAGGTCCTCATAGACCTCCTCATGCTCTGAAGAGCTGTTTCTACAAATGGTACATCTTTTGTAGCTCGATTCTGTCATAACAGAGATAAGAAAAAAAGAAGAAACATTAGCTGTGGGTGACTGACTGAACACAAATAACTGGAGGGTAAAGAGGTTTAAAATGCAGCTCATTTCCCTCCTTGACCTAGTCCCAGCCTTAACTGTGACATCTTGAAGGTAAATGTTCAGAGGGGGCAGATGATTTTCCTGCAGGGTATTTTCATTTTGCGCACAGTTTCATGCATTTCTCCTTTTATGATTGTCTTATGCAATGCTGTGAGCCTAGCAGAACGGGCTGTGGCAGGGTGTTTTGGCATTGCAGTCTTTCACTTGGTCCTTCCAATTGAAGGAATGCCTCCAAGAGAACAGGTGTGTAATGGCAGAACAGATCATCTGATATCACACATGACTCCACTTTCATTGGAACTGGATAAATATCTGCAATAATTCTTTGCTAATATTTACTGAAAGAGTTGCACTTTGTGCATCTTGTACTATATCCTGTTTCCACACTTTCTAGTTTTTTTTCCCTGTACGCTAAGACTTGTGCACCATGAACAGCCTCTTTTGCTGTCTGGTGTTTTGTTCTTGGTTGCAAGACCATTGTGGTAGAGGGAAATATTTTGCCCTGTAATTAAACACCTAGCAGAGCAGAGGTTTGGCCTGAGACCGAGATATATGTGTATATAAATATACATGAGAAGGACATCTGTTCAGTTTCTCTTTGTATGTTCATGATTTCATACTACCTTCCACATCAACTTTCTCAAGACTGGCCTTAGGTCACCCAGCTCCTTCATTTTCTTAGGTCATTGCTCCTGGGCCATCTCCCCTCAATTCCCAATACTTCATTTTTACTAGGCATATGGTCTGAGCCATGTATTGTAAAATAACAGACCTTTGCCTGCCACAAATGTGGAACTTGCAAAGCCCAGTTTGTGACTAGATGTAAGAGAAAAGAGTGTGATCCGGGTCTAAACTTTCTCAGGCTTTTGGAAGATTTAAATCATTGTTTCAGTGTTAGTGTTCAGACATCCATCTGAATCACCACAGTGCAGGCCAGAGAACCCTATTTTAGCATTTCTTTTTCAGGTTAGCTGAAGTGGCTGTGTGCTTCTCTCTTACAGTACATCATGGACTGGACTCATAATTAAATCAAGAGAGCTACATTGAAGTAAGTAGAAGAGGGTTGGTTTACAGCACCCAAGAATTTACCTCTATCAATTTTGGTATCAGAATAGAAATTTTCCAGTCAGGTGCATCCAAACAATGGCTTCCTGAGACCTTTGATATAAATATTTATTTAAATTAATGTGAAATTTTCAGGGGTTTAAGGACAATTTGTACCAGAAGACTATTAGAAGACTGCAGGACTGTCAGGGGTGTACGAATAGCACATGTTATTCTCATTAGCTTAAATTTAATTTTCATGGATAGACAGCAAAGAGTATATATTCTGCTACAATTGCTTCTTTAACTTAAACATTTAGAGAGCTTAAGTGTAATACTGAAGTGTAGTAAATTTGTTCTGAAACCTCATTTAAGGGACCAATGTGATCTGTTCGGTAACATCACATATGAGAAATAAGGATCTTTCATAGCTAGATGTTCACATACACTGAATTTGGGAAAAAGGAAAGAATTCCTGTCCATTCTAAAGCATTATACCTGGTTTAAACATAGCCTATACACTCATACAATGAGCATTCCCCTCTACAGAGTAGGCTGAATGCAAACCTAATGCTATGTGCTTATAAATGTAAGTCAGTAGATTTATTAAAAAAAAAAAAATCAAGCTGGCTAATAGCTATTCCACCAGGTTTAACTCACAAGTTAAACTGAACTTTACCTCAAATCCTAGTTCAACTTACTTAATTTTTTTTTCCTTTAAAAGAGATTTTTTTCAGACTTCTCAAAGGACTCACCTAAGTTATAAATACCTTTATCTTATTTTTAAGTCTTACATTACTACACAATTTAAAAAAAAATGGCAATAGGTTTTCTTTTAAGTTGCTCTCCATAAAAAAATCAGTAATGACTTCAGAGGTGGTGGCTTTGCAAAGGTCTGTTGTCTTGCTGGCTGAAGTGTTAGTGCAGTGGTTAGACACCTCTGGAAGACTGGTTATCAAAAGGGATATTAAATGAGATCAGCAAATGTCCCAGGAAACAATTTCACAAAGGAGCCAGAGGGTCTGAGCTGGCAAAAAAAGTCAGTATTAGCTGGTCCAGGACACTGCCTTCCTTGCTTTAGCTAGTTAAGGGTCAACAATGAAACAGATGAAATCAGAAACCTTAAGAGTTCGGTAAAAACCTATTTCCGTTCTACCATTCATATGAAAAATTGCATTTCTATGAAATGTATTTCTATGCCTTTGTATGAAAATTTATTTAAGTTTTATGTATTCCCTTCATCCTATTTGAGACTAAGATGGGTTTTTTTCCTCTTTGAGCAAAAGATCTGCATGGCTGATGTACCTTCAAGCAATCTTTCTTGTTGCCTCAACGTTTGGGTGATTAGAGCTCTCCTTCCAATCTTTTGCACTACTGGTTGCTACACAAAGCAAGAGACAGAGATAAATGTCCACGAACACTAAGTACTCCAGCATCTGTGTTCTTAACTGAGTGCGGGGAGGTAGCACTTTCAGGCAATTTGCCTTTTGACTTGGAAATCTCTGCTCGGCTCCTCTGCTTCTTTGGGTTGGATCTTGAACTGGCGAATCCTACTTTCCTCTCAAACAGCGTTAAACATGACTCCTATATAATCCCAAGATGGCATTATAGTGTGAAAACCACCACTTTCACCCATTTTCCCAGTATAAGAACCACGTTAGAAATGTAATCTTAAATTGTTTCCATGATAGGGTAGGTGTTGCTTTCTGTACTTACCAAAAGCCACTTCCCAGCTGGCAACCTGAACAAATATGGAAAAACAAACAAATAGTTGGACTTGAAGATCTCAGAGGTCTTTTCCAATATAATTGATTCTGTGATCCTGCAAAATAAAAGTAGACAAATGTTCTATAACTCCCAAAGATGGCAGATACAAACAAGTCATCTGGAAGCTATTTATTGAAACACGTAATTGTCAGATAAGTACCTCTAAGCACAACCATTGATCAATAAAATCATGTGAATGCAGAATTTCCTCTTTAACTGGTATTTGCAAATGAAATTAATTATTATGAGAAGGGCCAAGATCTTCCTCCTTCATTTTCTGACTCAACTAACTAGAAAAATGGCCTTTCCCCCATTTGTGCCCTAAAAGGAGTCAGTTTCATCCAAACTTCCCAGTTCTAACTCCCTCAGCATCATCACTCCATTTTCACATGGGCTTTTCTCCTGGAATCCCTACTTCACGACCTGCTACAGAAAAGGAGCTAAGTGGGAAATGGGTTTGGAATGAGGCCTGATTTAGACAGAAGTTCACTGGGACAGCACCTGAGTACTTTCAGAATTTAAAGTACTAGTGTTCCAAGCAATGGAAGTGCATGATCTTGTCAGCAGGATGTTGCACATTGCAGGTATCCATGTTATCAAACAGCCAAGTAAACAATCACAAGTCACGGGATAATTGCACAGATGTTTGATATAATTAATTACAAGGAGTATAGGGTCAATATATTTCATTACTTCGATCAAACATTCTACTAAAGATAAAGATCGAGCACACTTGAGGATGCATGTTTTAACCTGATCACAGTGTTTTGGTTCAAAATAGAGTTAAACTTCCTGAGTGAAATGTGTTGATCTGAGTGAATGCAGTCATGGAAAGAACCTGGGGTACGCACAGTGGCAAGGCAGGTTTCTGAGGAGTCTGCTTACTTCCTGCTGTTGCTGCACCACAGCTATCAACCAGAACGTGACCTCTCAGGTGTGTTGCTCCCTTTTGAGTCAGCCAAGAATGAAGCTCATGCTGATGTTTGGGGTTGTTTCAAAGGGCTTGTAACAGATACAGTAATATTTGTCCCTTCTGTTGTGTAAAAGACGTCATTTGACATCCCCACAAGCCATATGTAAGCTGGCATGCTCAGCATGCAGGCTGGTGCTCAGCTCAGTATATTTAAACTCCTTAGCGCTCAACAACACCCACCAGGAATAAATGATTCCTCTATTTACCATAGATGAGATAGAAGACCTCTCCAGTTGAAATTGCAATTTTATTTTTTTGCAAACATTGCAGAAACAAACAGATTTAACCTTGTAGTTCTTTATATGTAATATTTCGACTGAACAAGAATTTCAAATTTGGGACGTGTGTGGTTATGGGCTGTATAGTTACTGTCAAGAGAAAGCGTGGTATTTATCTTGGATAAAATGAAGTGGGAGTTCTGTACTTTGTTCTTACTGAACATAAGAAATGTCCTTTCAGATTCCTACTTGCAGAGCACAGCTTAATATTAAGCATACCTTTCTGGGTGAAAATGGACCAACAAATGGTGTTCTTTGCTATTGTTCTTGTTCTCCTAGATAATGGTTTGAACAGGCTAGTCTTTGTTTTCACAGATGCTTGGCTTGAAGTTGTTCATTTAGTGTTTTGGCACCAGAGAGAACAACTTTTTGGCAATGTTGTGCATTCTCTATTGCTGTGTACTTGCTAAATATTTTGTTTAAAAATACTGTCATGATAAAAATCTGTTCTTTTCTACAACAGAAAATACTGACATTTTCAAACAGCACAGATTTTGCAATGAGAAATTGCTAAGACAGAAATTCTATAGTTTATTAAACTAATATAGAAAAATATTATTATATATTATAAAAATATCAGAAATCATTCTGGTTCTTTATATGAACACTTAAATTGATATCTGTGCTGGACCAAATTCCATTCAGTGTTTCATTCATGATTTGGATAATAGTATTTCTTGATGATACCAACACTGGGTGGGCAATAAGTACTCTGGAAAAATAATTGGTATCAAATTTATACAGCTAAACTGGAAAAATATTTAAAATTAAACCTGAAATATAAATACTCTTTGAGTAGTTGATTTTAGGTTGGGAAAAGGAATTCAGAAATTGCAGAGGGCATTAGATGCCAAAAGCCAGACAAGCAAGTGGCATACAGTTTGCAATAATTTCCAGTTAGCATGTTAGTACAATAGCATCATTTTACTTCCTGTTTAACATTAGGTGGGCTTGCAAGTCTTATGTTTCCAGGGCATTGCTGCACAATCCTATGTATGCAAGCTGCCAGGAATTTTTACTGCAGGTTCACCCTTATGAGGGAGATTCTCAAATCAAAATTCAATTTGTAACTTCCAGTGGTTCTTACAATGATTACATTTCCTGCTAGCAATAGGAAAAGACTTATGGCTACCCTAAAGTAAGATAGTCAAGGATATACTAGTAAGACTCCAAGTGTTGGGGACATACGAGGCAGTTGTCAGTGAACTAGAGAGTTGCATATCTCTCTAAATAAATTATTAATTGTAAGGATAAACCTTCTCTTCAAGCTCAGTCATCTTACTTGCAGATTATGGCAGTGGCACATGAAGGAAGAAGTCTGCCCTTAACACCCTCTGTTCAGCTAAGCCCCTCTTAATTCCATTTCCAGAAGGTACTCTTTTAGCTCACCTTAACCAGTGTTGCAATACCTTCAAAGGTATTACATCACAAAAAGTGTGATGTAAGCAAATCTGTTTCATGATTGTGGCCAGAATTTAAGATGCAACATTACCATTGCACAGGACACTTCTAATTCCTTCCACTTTTCCTCCTTTATCTCTCAACATTCCCATGAGAGGGAAACAAGAATATTCTCTGCACACCTGTCAGGACACACTCTGTGGTGGCACTTCCATCAGGGGTAGTTTTACTATTACTACCATTACTATTATTGAAATGAAGAGAAAAAGTAATGCTGAGGAGATCCTTATCTGGAGCTGTTTCTCCCATACTGTGTATCACAACATTTCTTCCCTGCTTTGAATAGGCACACATCAAGACGGCTGCCAACAAAAGCATTGTTTCTGACTTTCAGTGTTTCAACAAATACTGGTTTTGCAGTATGAAATGTGGCTCTGAGTTTTAAAAGCCGTGTTCTCAGGGAATGGCAAAGGCAAGAGTGACTGAACTTGTTGTACCCAGAGCGTGGGTACTTAAAATCATCACCAATGCCACAGCTCTGGTCTCCACCCTTTTTAGCACTTAACCTGACATCCTGTGTTGCTAAATGCTGAGCTTTGTTCTACACTGCCCCAGACGGTGGCTAGGTTTGTTGTGTATTTAAGATTTTAATGGGATTTGTCCTGGCTAATCTTATACATTGTAACTGCACAGTGTAAAACAGTCATTGCTCTTTATACAGGGAAAGTGTCCTTAGACCCATTTATTTACCTATTCATTTACACGGTTTCTCAGGTGTTTCTACCCTATACCTTTCTTTTCCAAGGCGAGAACCAGCACAAATCATCATCCCGTCAATTTCTCTGATTTTTAAACCTCTAAGCTAGGAGACAACTGTGCATACTCATTTTCACTTACAACACACATGCCAAAAAAAAAAAAAAAGAAACCAAACCTAAACCCACCTTTTGCAGTTTAGAAATTAAAAAGTTGCATATTCTGAGACCATGGAATTTCCCCCTAACTTCTCTAATGTCAAAGTAAATTGCTTTTCAAAGTGGATCATGTCACAGGACCACTGAATTCAGTGGATTGCACAACACAGAGGTAATAATTACTTCCTTTAGAGCTGAGGGCAAGCTGAGCAAAGGCTTTTCTTTGAGAACAGTATGGTAAGTTTGGTGAATATCTGCAAAGGAATCCTTGGTGAACAAAGTTTAATTAAATATAAAGACTTTATATGTCAGATACACTGAAACCTCTTTTTACTATTTAAGAATCTAGAATATTATATTGTTACATGAGAGAGAATGTACAAAATTTGTATTATGAACTCTTAGTAATACTTATCAATTCAGCTTGGAATCACTAGAAGCAAAAGTTATTGCACTAAGGAAACATCTATTTCCACAGCTATCTCGGTTTAAAGGCAATGAATTAATCTGAGCTGGTTTGAAGGAGGGTCTAGCTTCATGAAGCATCAAGACATAATGTGCATAAACAGATCAGTAATTACTAAGTGATACACAAATCATAAAAGAAAAGACAAATTCATTTAAACCTTTTGTTATGCAGCAGTTACAGCAAAGCTGAAATACACCACAAAGCTCAGAGAGTATCGTGAAGTGACTGTTGTACCACTCCAATGTGGCCAAAACTCCTCTGGTTACTCAAACAGTTCCTAACACAATGGAAGGCTTCTCTCCCTTTTTTCGCCTGTATTGTGTCTTGATCTGATCCACATTCACTTGGTGTGGGACAAAATTGGATTCTTCATGAAAAATAAGGCAGTCAAGTCAATTTTAACCAAATTATGACATCAATATTTCAGCAGATTGACTTAGTGCTCATCTGGGCAATGCTTCAGCTGCTGATATACATATGTTTTCGCCCCTTGACACCTCCCTTAGAAAAATAAGACTGTCATTTAGCAATGTTAAGTATATAACAGCTAGAACAGCTTATCAACAGATGCAGGCAATTCTCTGTCATTGGAAATCTCTGAGCCAAGAAGGGATGTTTGCCTAAATGATCTGCTCTAAATGCAAATTTGTAAATTACATGAAAAAAGTACAGGATAAAAAGTGTATGAGAGTGTAGTCTGGGTTATAGAGGAGGTCTGATTCAGCAAAAACAATCCCAATGACCTCTGATAGCTTTAAATCTTTGAGTCAAGAAATGTGGTGTTTGGAATATCATTGAAAAAGCACAGAACTCACATGAAGGTTTAATTCTGTGCAGCTTAACTGAGTTATGCTGAACTACTTTGAAAGTACACCAGCCTGAGACTTGAGTTTCCTGGAGTCTTGAATTCAATCCAAAACCTGTAAGAAAAGAAAGCGCTCCCCACCTGTTTGCAAGAATGATTCAGAGAGAACAAATGAGCATACAAAGGAGTTCCAAAACTGCAGGATCCACACCATAAAAGCAAACTTACTTTTCCTGTTTCTCTTCTTGGACAGAAACACAAAATGGAGATGAACAACCTTCTGGATTCTGCTTCTTTCAGAATGCTTAAGAGCTCACTGCCTGCTATGAAACATAAGTCAAATTGTTCTATTTCTTTCTAAGATTTGTGGTAGACATTTATTTCTTCATTCTTGTGAAGACAGACAAAATGTCTCCTCATTTCATGACAATATTTTCTCTATCAAAAATATTATTTCATTGATAAGGCTAATAACAGAAAACAGCCCTTTGTGTCAATATTAATCTGAGATAAATTCCATCCAGATAGACTACTTCACTTTCAATTTCAAAAAAAGTCAGACTTTCAAAGAAATATGTTTGCAACCATTTCCATGATCACGTAATTAGTTCTACAATGGACAAGCTTTCTCTGGATCTCTTTAGCATCCCCTGCAGAGAGGCTGTAAGATTGTTCAGATCTGTACTCGATGCATTCATTACTGCATATCTTATTTGATCTAATGTGCTGTTTTCTATCTGTAGTGTCCAAAACACTTTTCAGAAACTTTAACGAGAGATAACTGTGCGTTTTTGTCATACAAAAGGAATTGTAGCTCTTCTCCACTGTACGTTACATAAGCAGGTATTAGAGCCAACTATGCACAGAATAAGTCTTGAGATAATATAACGATGGACAAAAGCATCAGGAAGATAAGATTTGACAAAAAAAAATCCACATATTCCATCTTACCACAGTGGCCATTGTACCAAGAGACAGATGAGATACTGAATAAAACCAAAGGTTTGAAAACTTAGAGAAGCAAATGAGAAGGCAAATCTATCCCCTAGAAATGAAGTTTGAATACTATCTGAATATCATTTTTTGATGAAAACCGAGTGAATTTCACGTTGTCCATGTAATGTAGAAATACCATTATTTTGATGTCTAGGGTGAATAGAAACAGTGGTCTTACTTTCCTAATTAGCAGCTCAACAAAATCTACTTCAGATGTGAAATCTACATGGGATTCTCTCTGTTCTATTTATTAATACTAACAATTCAGACTCTACCTTTGTTCCCTCAGAAATATTGTTAGCACTTGAAGGAGTTGAAGGGTTAGAAGATGTACTCTCAAAATTAGACAATGGTTACAACAATCACTACCAACTTATAGCATAATACTGCTGCTGAAGACTGTCTGATGGTCAAATTGCCCTGGATAAAGTTTGCCTGATGATGACAAAGAAAAGACATAGAAAAGAGCAGAATAACCTTCTCCTCATCCATAACTCTGTCAGTCATTTCAGGTCAAGGTAAGAAACTTCAGTCAACACAATTCTTACACACAGAAGATGAGCATGCAACATCAGTTTTCAGCCATTTGCAGCAACAAATGCAGGACCAAAGCAGATAAGGATTTTCATAGTTTTCACATCAATAAAGCCGAAAACTGACTATAAAAGATGTCAACAGGCAATTCATCCACTGACGTATTGAATGTTTAATACAGTACAAGTCTAGCTGCTCAAGTTTGACAGCATTCTTGTTTTTTATCATACTTCGGCATTGCAAAATGATAAGAAGGCTGACAGCTCAGCTTAGCAAACCATGCAAGATCCATTAGTCACCTCCATGATGCATATTTAGAGAATATATCTAAAATCCACGGTCTATGATAGCTTACAATAGTCCAGAGAAATGAGAATTTCTCATGACTAGTTCTCCTCTGCCTACTCAGACTCAAAGAGGAAGGATTAATTATGTGAGCAGAGTTCAGGCTATCTGAAGTCATAGCGTGCCATCTTTGTGCGTATGCAGTATTGCACAATATCTGACTGTATGATTGGATCCTGCTGTTCTCCACTGGACTGCGTGCACATCAAGCACCTGCTGTAGGGAGGCTGAACCCGGATTCAAGGTTGAATGAGAGCATGTTGTGAGCGTGGTGGTTGCCCACAGTCCTCTCTCTCATTGCCTAGATAATTTGGCTGCTAAGGAGCGAAAATGGCACACAGATGTCACCATGCTGAAATTAATTCAAATTCTCCCTTTTTCTTTTTTGATGTTGTGCATATCTATTTCAACTGAAATTTTCACACTCAGTGATTTGTTTTCTTCTAGATACTATGCTGGACACTTCAACATCTCAGGTGCAGAACTGTGGGATCTTCTGAAGACTACACTCTAAACATGCACACTACCAAAATAAAGTTCAGTACTTAAAAATCTTAGGAGTGTTAGACTGCTTACTCCCCCAAAAAATCTACAAATACATAAAGATAATATAGCCTTACTATTTAAAAACTTGTTTTCAAAAGCAATCAATTACTATCCATGAACCTCTTAGGTACTCCAGTGATAGACACCACAGAAAAATAACTGAGGAAATTGATTAGTTTGTATTCATAGTGAGATATTGAATAACACAGTAACAAAGTTAGGACACAGGTAAAATAATGGAACAAATGACTGAAGAGATATTCATTATCTACACTCTGTCTAAAAAACAGCAAGAACCCTCTAAGAAACATAGTATTTCACCCATGTAATTTAAAACTGTCTCATGGAACTGCATGGAATTGTCTTAACACCAATACCTCTGGGTGTTTCGACCTTGCAAGCTTAATAGCAATTTATAACAATAAATATAAACTTTGCATAAAATTTACTAAAATAAAAATCAAAAAATGGATAAAGACAATGAAGACAATAAAGCCTCATACCAATAATTACGTGAATGAACATCAAGTTTGTCTTCAAAGTGCTTATGGTCCCGATTCCTTCGATTGCAATAAAGTCTTGAAGAACAGATAGCAGTCCTCTGACACTTAGAAACCTTATCCAAATTTCCAAGTGAAATTAATCTGTGGCAAATTTGCACCTCTCTGTATTTTGTCCAACATCTTCCATCAGTTTAAATTTTTCTGCTGTACCATTATCCAAGTTTGTAAACTGAAATGATAAATATAGAAAAGGAGCTTTTAAAGGTTATTTTACAACAGAGATTGGATGCATATGCAGAGATGCTCAGGCACAATATGTTCTCCCTTTGAGGAGGATGACATAACAGAAACTTTAATCATTAGAAGGCATAGCAACATGTGAACTGAAATACTAAAGAGGTGTCTGCTAACTTTTATACCACAAGTACAAATTCTCTTAATTTCTCCAAGTCTTGAATCATGCATGGACTAAAGGATTTTGCTTTCTACTCCGTGTTTGTCCTTCTTTGTATGCATTTTATTATATCTTCGATGCACTTTTTGGGCAAAGAACACCTGCTACAGATTTAAACTAAGGGTATATATTCAAGGGTCCAGCAAAGAAAGAGCCCTACAGCATCCTCTAATAATAGAACTTCTGACAAAACTTGCTTGTGGTAATATTATTTATATAAACTTAAGCAGAGTCTGTAGTTTATGTTATTAGAAACAAAGTGTCATTCAGCAGAATTATGTCCACCAGTGTATACTAACATGTAGCTTTTTGAGGTTGCGCATCATTAATAGGTTCCTTTGAGGGTTTATATGTAGTGCTCTGCTGAGCGCTGCATTTCACCCACTTTTTTACTAGTTGCACCATTTATTTTTCTGAGTCTGCAAACACCAGTTGCTTCTAAAGACTGATTTTATATTTTCAGCACTATGACACTACATAACAGAGTGGCATTACAGAGCGCTGCTATGGCTCTATGGTATTGTATAGCCCTAGGCAGAGCTCAAATCCCAAACACAATGCCGCAGTGTCAGTGCCCCAGAGAAAGGCAAATTCTCTTAGCTGCAGCTTCATATCAATGTAGTGACACTATTTCCTATTATAAATTTACCTTGGCTGTTGCTAGCAGAGGGATCTCTGCAACACGCACCACTGCCCAATGTAAATATGCCCTCAAGTATGTGTGTGTACATCAATTTTTTAGTCCATAACGCCAATTGCAAATATTAGCATGCACAGCTGTGGTGTCTGTGTTTACAAACTGTAAAGAGGCTTAAGTGTTTATCCCCTTTATACACAGAGATATCCTGGACGTGTTCAGACAGCATGGAAACCTCTCTCTGGCCCCCACATTCATACTTCTCATGGTGCAGGATGCACAGTCTTTCTTTACTAACTGCATAGTATCTTTACTAACTTTGTATAAGTGGAACGTCTTAATACAGTACTCTAAAATGTTCTCTGATTTGATTCTCAGCAATAATTGTAAAATAAAACGAGAGGTATTTTGCTCAGTATCTTTTACTTCCTAGTTGTATTGGTGTTAGCTAGCCCCTCACCTTGTAGTTACACAGTCTACAATGCCTGATTTAAAATGTTATGCTTTGCCTGGGTTCTTCTAAATGACACTTCAACCTTTGAAATGAACAGATAATAGAAATAAAACAAGAAAGAGATCCTAATCATGTTATGCATTACTTGTTTTACAGTGAAACATAGAGACTGCAATGGAGTTCAAAGCATTATGTATTGGTCCTCTGCAATGTACACACTAAAAGACAGCATAAGAACTACTAATGTTAATGAAACAGCCTCAAATTCAGTTACTAAATGGGATTTAATTTTCAATCAATGAGTTTTATCTAAGCATTTGGAAGTAAAGGAATGGATCAATGGCCCTATGTTTGACTAAGATTTAGTTAAGAACATAAAAGGAGTTGTATTCCCAATTCAGTCTTTAACTATAGATTTACTTTAGATAGACTGTATCCTATCATGCTATGAAATACCTATTGCAACTGGTTGAAATGTAGTTCATCTTCACATAATTAAATGAACACATATAATGGTAATGAACAACTTTTAAGCAAAAACTGATCAGTTGCCTCCCATTCCAAAGAAACTTTCAGATAAAAATTGTGAGTTTGAATTTGCACAGATCAAAATTCAGAGACAATCAGAATAGTAATTCAGCAGAATGGAATGCCAAATGTCCCAGCACCATTCTGGAGCTTAAATGTAGCTTCAGAAATGGACAAATGACCAGAGAAAATCCCAGCAGACAGCTCCTTGTTAACTTGCATTTTAGCATTGGCACAGAGTAATTCCTAACAATTACAGGTATTTTCATCGTTCCCTTGAGAGGAATAGTCCCTGCTCCAAGAGGGCACTAGGTGGACTAGATGCCTTTTGCGTAGCTCTGAGTGCATAATTCTGTCCTTTTTAACTACAAATGAAGACAGAAATTTCAGTTATTGCACCCAAAAGTTAACCAAATTTCCTATGACATTTCATTTGCATTCTACAGTTAAGAATGTGTGAAAATAAGATATGATACTCTCATTTTTTCTTATGAAGAATGAAATTCAAAAATCATGAGTAAGATATGGAAATAATGTCATCGTCATGTAGCATTTGATCATGTAAGATTAAAAAGAATTGTTCTGAAAATGATAACAACTCTTTTACTGAAATATTTCACTCAATTTAATAGTGCAGATGCACAGATTAGGAATATGATCCCATTAAAAAAAAAGAGAAGATACAGAAAGAAGCGTCAGGATTTTCAGATCAAATGTAATTTCAAAATATTCTATCTTTTCTATTAAAAAAATTAAAAATGGGTACAAAAAAATTTTTCTACTATATTAATACTTCTGTTTATGCAGTCAATTGTACAGTTTTGATTATAAACAGTTGTACAAATTGAACATATTGCTCCACACCAGTCTTAAAAAAATACTCTCCCATATGACCTGTGTATATCTATTGAGTGAACAGAGGTGAAACACAATTTGAAGAGGAATTATATCTTTGAATAAATAGTAATACTACTAAATTAATTTATCATAAACATTTGGAGATTATTTTTTTCAAAACTAGTATATTTTGACACATTTTATAATAATTTCTTAGGAGAAATAGCACAAGATAAGGAAGTTATCTTAAGTTATGGTAAGAGAATTAATCAATGAATTAACCACTTAGGAGTGAAAGAATAATGATTCATGACATACATGAGATTTCAGAAGTATAATATGCAGATATAGGGAACCACTTTTGATGATGTCTTAAAGCTCAGTTAAAGGGATTAAATTTTATTGTAAATCAGTGTCAGCCTAATTTGTGATGACCAAACTGGGATCTCTCAGAGATCACAGTGCTTCCCCGAACATACAGGAAATGTATATGAAACAACAGCATAGCAACTGTTGATATGAATTGATTTTTCAATGCTAAGCAATGTAATGATTCATAAAGCATATTTTTCTTCTTGCCAGCATAATCTCTTAATAAGCTTATGTGTGTTACCCACCTGAGTTTACCATAGTATTTTATAATTACTTCAATTACGCACCATTTATATATGTTTAAATTTTTTGGTTTTTTCTGGATCCTCATTCTGGAACTTTGATAATAACCATTAAAGACAATGATATTTCCTTAAATTTTCACTGCATGTATTTCCATATATGCAAGTATCTCATAGATGTCTCCTTTTCCTTGTTAAATAATGCTAAGGTAAATTCTACAGACTTATACGTCAATGAAGTTGCCAGAGGTATAACTCATGACTGAAACTGAATAATTCTTTTCCTCAACTGTTCCAATTTCATTTTGTTATGTCACCCTTTTAAAATATTAATAACCACTTGTTCTCTTAAAATATTCAGGAAATCCAGCATATTTTCGTGCTTCTGTTTGCTGCTTAGGGAAAAATTCTGCCTTTTATTTCTCTCTTAGTGTTGAAGTTACTTCCTCAAATCTAACTGTTCCAACAGAGAGTAGATTTCAATTAGATATTGGGAGGAAATTCCTTTTTGAGAGAGTAATAAGACACAGGAACAGGTAGCCCAGAGAAGCTGTGGATGCTCCATCCATGGAAGTGTTCAAGACAGAGCTGGATGGGGCTGCTTTGAGCAACTTGGACTAGTGGAAGTTGTCCCTGTCCATGGCAGGGAGTTTGGAACCAGATGATCTTTAAGGTCCCTTCAACTGAAACCATTCTATGATTACATGATTCTGTGGTTCCACGATTAATTTTCAGAAAAAATAATAGAAAATCATATTTGAGAGAATTTTAAATTATCATTTAGTCTATTCTTTTGCCCCAGGGCACTATCAACGGCACTTACACCCTTCTGAGGTAGGTGTTTTACTAACCTGTTCTTATAAACCACTTGTGATGGAGATTTGTCGGTCTTCCTAGGCAACCTATATTACACCATCCATGCAAAAAGAAATTTTCTATCCAATGTCTAAACTTCCTATATTTTAAACATAGTTATAGCTCCAAAAAATATGGATACAATCTCAGTAATTTCTTCCTTGCCAGAACTGTTTGAACCCATCTGGGATTATGGGTTCTGTTCTCCTGCTGAAAGACTGTGCTTCTCTACACCCCAGAGTAAAACATTATAAGAAGTTAATACATCAGAGTGGTATAGCAGAAAGTAGCTATTTTAACACACTCACAAAGCATTGTTCACTCTCTCATTGTTCCTAAGATAAGGAATATTCTTGCAAATCAGTCTTTTTTTGCATCTCTAGGATTAACAATCACCAAGAAATTTTTTAATTTTATTTTTTTTAGGTAGAATTAATCTAATTTTTAATGGTGAAATAATGTTTACTCAGAAGGGAAGCAGCTGAAATAGCAGTAAAACTGTCCATGTAAGAAGAGGAGTTCCTCAAGAAGAGGTCCATATTGCTGATACCCCAATGCTGAGGGATTTGCCTGTGTTGTGCCTGGCCAGTGGGAGAAACACTGACCTTAGAAGGCATTTGATTTCTCAGTTTTCACAAGCAAAGTAGCTACATGGGCAGGTGCAAACTGATTAAAAAAAAAGTAGCAGGTGAAACTCCTTTGGGTTTTTGTGAGAAGTTAATTACCACTATTTACCATAAGGAGGAAAATTTAAAAAACCCCAAACAAACGAACAAAAAAAAGAAATTCACTGGAAGTTCCTGCTCAGAAGTCACTTAGAAGTCCCTTAAATTGTGTTTATCCCATCATATACAAAATTTGGGAAGACTAAGCCTAAACAAAAATTCTTCCTGCTCGCTTTTTGACATTTTGTCAAAAAGACCTGTTAAAAGAAGACTCCTCCTAGAGTGTAAATACCTGAGGGAAAGTCAGAGCATCCTCTATTACCTGCAAAGGAAAAGTAAAATGTCTGAAGCCCCACCTCTTAGGAGCCTTGTGAAACAATCTGGGAACTGAGCCAAAACCTACTCTCTCAGTATATAAGGCTGGGGAACAGACAGGTATTTCCTCAGAGGCAGGTTGTTCGGTAGCTTCTACCGGACTTCCAGAAGATGGGCAGAGGTGGTGGGACGCGAATACCACTATGGATATCAATACTAACACTTGTCTTTATACAGAGTAAAGGTAGGAAGATTCACTTGTTTGGTATTTTTACTGTTTTAAAGAATTTAGAACTTGCTTTGGAGTTTGAAACATTTTTTTTTCCTTGGCTTTGTGAGGTTAATGAACCTGTTACATTTACGCAAGGTTTTCTTTTCTGTTACAAATACTTTCCTTCCTAAGAAGAGGAAATTAACTCTTCAAGCTGTCATCTCCACTGCAATCAGTGGAACTCACTCAGAACCTACGTTTCTACAGAAATGCCTCAAGTTTTGCTGTTAGCTTTTGATGTCCATTTCAAGGTCGTACAGCATTTCTAAATGCACATACCAAAAGGTGCAAAAGTACCTCTAGAAGGGAACAAGTCAGTGGATGAGATTGTCTACATGCGTTATTAAAGATTTCATTTATCAGTTGATGACACAGTATTGAAAAAAGGGAGGGTTTTGCTTGAAAATCATTGGAGAACAGGTTTTAAAAATTCCTTTACCCATGGGGTTGCATAAAACCTGAGCACACAGGGTTGGTTTGCAATGGGCTGAAAGCAAATGGAACTACTTTAAATATTCCAAGAGGGTATTAAGAGTCACAGATGGATTGAAATGTCTTTTTACATTTTTCTTATTGTTTTTCAACATACAATTTCCCTTAATGTTTAAGGTAACAACCAAATGTTAGCTTTCTATTTTGATCTCAGATGCAGATCCTATTGTACGATTTTATACTTTTTCTACTCCTAGGTAATTCCATACTAACTTCTGTTAAAAAGTGGTAGTGTGAAGGAATAGCCCATCAAAAGACTAGTTGTAACATTAGCACACCATACAATGGAAAGCAGGGATCTGCAATGCATATGGCTTGAGACAGAGTGGAGCCACACAGTTGCAGGAGAGAGAAGCAAAGAGCTCTCTGAGGCTGCGGAGAGGAGGAACCCAGAAGCACTGAATGGTTCCTACCTTAAAAATGGGCACAGCATATCCTTCCCACACCAGCTGCAGACCCCTGGATAGTGCTAAAAAGAAGGGACTTGTAGAGCTCCCTACAGCTCTGGTTTCAGCCTTAGCCCCTCTAGTGGTGCTACCCACAGGCTGCCCTTGCAGGGTGCACCGGGGGTTGAGCCTGCCTTTTTGATTTTCTCTGGTCAGCATAGTCTCCACTGCCTTCTGATGAGCTCTCACTGAGTGGTGTATTGAAAGCCCCTCTGGTCCCTGCAAATAATGTATGTATGCCTATTGTGATGCTGCAGTGGAATGGAATGAAAAATGGTTTCTTTGATGGAAACAAAATGTTTTACTTTGGGGCAACATCAACAGGCACAAATATATCTATTGGAAAGACCTGTTTCTTTCTGTGTGGCTTTTGCGTTTATTTTCCTTCTGCTGCTTTTAACAAAGCATGCTTGAAATTGTAAAACACAGAGTAACTTTTACTTTCAGTAAGAGAGGACAGAGATCAGTCCTCTAACCCTCAAATGAATTCTTCCTGTACAAAAGGAACCTGCTTTAAAGCCCTCTGGCTAGAAAAAGAAGGGTTTCACTGATGCTTAAAGCACAGAGTGAACATAAACCCTAAGAAAATTAAGTCCTTTCTCTGAAAAGCTTATAAGGGAATCTAGGGGTACATTGTGACAATAACAGAATAAGAATCTGCTCGAATTACCACAGGTGTATTTTTGATGGCTCTTCTGTAGGAATCTATTAGCTAAAATATAAAACAAAAAAAAAGAGGTAAAAGCTGAAGAAGTGGTGTTTGGCCATCATGATTGCATGTAGCACAGGTCCTCATTCAAATTTGACCTGTATGTGAACATATCTCTGCTGCGTCTTGATATACTGACCGTTGCACGTTTAAACAGATACAATTGAGAAATTATTAGGGAACTCAAGAAAATTAGACATTTACATTTCCTTTTCTACTATTCTTGTTGAAGTTGAAGCCCAGGATGGTGAACAACTAACAAGGGCAAATTATGTTTCTCCATCTATCCTGCAGCGACAAAAACGTAAGTATTTTTCTGATGATGTATTGCTAATATTTTGTTACAAATAAAGTTGATAAATAATAAGATTACTATAATGTTTTTATTCCTAGCTAGAATATACCACACACATTAAAAGACAAGTCCTCTGTACAATATATGCAATTCTCAGCCAGTCTCTGACTGCTCTAAGCTTGAGAACTTCCTCTGAGATATTGTCCAGTGGATCTGCTCTACTGATATTATACAGTTATCTAATCTTTAACTTCAGGAAAGTTACATACCTTATATCTAAAAGTGTATTTTCAGAAGAGGTGTGTGTTTGCATATGTATCACCAAGGTACTTGATAATAGGTAATAAAAGACACATTTATTTATTTTTTACACTTTGTCAAGATGACTGCATCACTCATAAGAGAATAAGAAAACTGTAACTACCTTAAATATCAGAATAATTAAGCACTACAAGACTGTGCATGACAGATAACAGTACAGAGCAAAATAAGGGTGGAAGGATACAATGCTGACTGGTATATTAGTGATGACAGGCTGAAACAATTCACCACTAAGTCTCTCTGCAAGAAGTGCACCACAAATTATTTAAAAATTGCTGTTGGAATCATTTTTACAACAGTGTGCTCTGAGGATTGTATTGTTGCTTCTAAGTTCAGAATCAGGGCCAGCATCAGATGGGAGTCTTGAACAAATAATGAAAGTACTGCAACCAAAGGGCATGGTCTTTGGAATTTAGCTGTTAGTGAAATTTATAGAAAGGCAGAACACAAAGCACTGTGTAAAAACCAGCAATAAAACCTTGTGGAAACTTCCCCTAGACTGTAAATAGTAGTAGGAAATATTCATCACTAAAAAGATGAGGCTATCTCTATCCATTTTGTAGTACTTGTAATAAGATTAAACTTGGTCATTTTTTTCTCCTTTTGATTTCCCACCAGCTTTCAAATCCCAAGAAGTGACAATCATTCCACCTTTTCAAAACACGCTGAAAGTAAAGGGTAAGTTAAACAAATGTCATGGCACAGATATCTGTGTTGTTGTTGATCACACAGGTAGAGCATGAACTGACTGAAGAGATCAATAGATTGTGTAAGGTCCTTTAGCACTGTAAACCAAAAAATTAACAGAAAAGTAGTCAGTTCATCAGATAACATGTATAATCTATCTGTGAATCCAGTGCTTCAGCTGCACTGAGTTTATTTAATGCAGTTGTAAAGAAAAAAAATTCAAAATGTATTTATAGATGCATATATATGTAATGGGAAAATCATGTACAATTTATTTCCAGTAAAGAGAGGAAAATATTAATATGCTGAACACACTGGGGAAACATCTTATCTAGGGTATAGGGTACCATTCAAGCTGGGTGAGTGTAAATGTGGAAGAAATGCAGAAAGGGACGATGAAGATAATCAGGGACATGGGAGAGTCTACTTGTAAGGAAACGAAGACTGAAAAGAGATAAGATATTTCTATAATTGGTGGAAGAAGTAGCAGTGACATGGAACCCCTTCAAGGTGAAGTGTAATTTTGGCACAAGAGCAACCAGGCATACATGAGACAGGAATGGATTGGAAGATGTTGACAAAAGTCTTCCAGCCATTTGAAAGTTGTGGGTATGAGTGGCCTTCCCTAGTAAGAGTATCAACGAGTTTTAAACCAACTTTAAACTGGTTTTATGGTGAAACTTTAGAACTTCATACTTCTAGGAAAGGATTTATAGGATATGGATGCTGACAGAACCAAAGCATTTGATCTAGTGACCTAGGAGGTCTTTTTTTCTATGCAAAACAGATCAAACACAAAAAGTAACTGAATTAAATAAATAAATTATGATGAGAAAATAGCTTGACAAGAAGGACAGCAAAAGATGGACTTTTTAGACAGAAGCTACTGAAAGAACTAGAAGGGAAACAGGGTCTAAAGGGAAAGTATTACAGCAAATTGCAGAAAATTCATACTGCTTGTTTTGAACCCACAGCTGGCAACCCCTTTCACAATGGCCGTGTGTGCAGCACATGGGGTAACTTCCACTTCAAGACCTTTGATGGGGACATCTTTTACTTCCCTGGGGCCTGCAATTACATCTTTGCATCCAACTGCAAGTCTTCCTATGAGGACTTCAACATCCAGATTAGGCGTACAATGGTGGAAAATGCTACTGTGATCACTCACGTCATCATGAAGCTGGAAGGAGCAGTGATTGAACTGACCCGCGGCTCTGTCCGACTAGACAACAAATTGTATGTTCATAACTTGCGACTGTCATCACTGCTGTTTCTCCCAGTGGGCTCTTTGAGCAAGCATCCCTTTCCCTCATCTGATCCCACATTGCTCCCAAGCAGTTGGAGGGGTCAGGTTCTTCCTGAAGTATTAACAAAAATGAAGGCTTGACAGCGAGTTAAGTGCCACTTCTGTACATTATTACCTGTCCACTTTTTTCAGATGGGATATATCCCACATGCTGCCCCACTGCTACAATTGTGTATGTATATATACAACTGAGTCTATAAGCTAGATTCAGTCAAAGTGTTAGGTTTCTACAACGTTTAAGTTTCTACTTTCCATTAATTTTACTAGAACAGGATCCTTGAGAGGAATTTTTAACAGTTCTTGTCTTTGCACTAAACAATGTGCAGTAAAGCAGTGACTGCAGCTTATATCTGAGTTAATTTTAAATTATCTATTCTGAAAACTTGCTATCTATGCAGCAATTGCACCACTGACTTTGACATAGGGTGTGAAACCTGTCCAAAAGGCCAGGTAAATATTTGGGCAGCTCTCTCACAGTGAGTTGTCTATTATAGCAGCTTTGTACAGTGAGTTAGTCTGAAGGTTATCTTGGGTACAGCTTTCTGAATGTCACTCATGTCACAGAAGGAGTGGGAGTCTACCCCTTTTTTATCAAATGCTTTAAGGCCTGAAACACACTGCCTGCAAAACAGAGGCTCCCAGCACTTCTTTGAACAATACGACCTGAAACATATGCCAACATTTTACCTAGAAAAGCATCCTTAAGAGACAAAGCCAAAAGGAACAACAGGGAAAGCAAGGCCAATCCATTTGCACAATGAGAGGCAATTGCATAGGAAATGGACAAGACGTTACAAACCTTTGTTATGCGTATTTAGCTACTGCTCTAGTTTCCTCACTGATGCATGCTGAAAATTCTCCAAGACAATGGGAAAGAATGTCAATATGGATACCCAATGAATATTCTGCCCCTACCCTTGCTGATTTATTGTGATCTTTCCCCAGGGTTCAGATGCCTTACAGCCACATGGGAGTCTTTATAGAGAGAAGTAACAACTATTTGAAAGTTTCTGCCAAGTTAGGACTGACCTTCCTTTGGAATGAACAGGATGCCCTACTGGTAAGAAAACATCCAAAACATGGCAGAAAGTCCATATTTTGCAAATAGTCTGTTTACATCTTTGCAGTATTAATCAGCCAAGCAGACAGTTACTTTTGGATTTGTGTCCATTTTTAGTGTATTGTTCTGTCTTCCAGTCTTCTTCCAGTTTCCATTTTTTCCCCCCACCAATCTCAGTTTAGAGTCAATAGAGGCCCAGTTATAATATTCCCACCTCACAGTGAAGTACTCCTCAGATTCAAGATCTGGCAATGTACTGACGTTCACAACCCAGGGCTAGAATAAGAGTGAGTTTTTCCTGGTCATCTCTGACCTTTCCAATGGTGCCTCCCTAGTTATCACACAACACAGTCTGCACAGCAAACATATGTCATATTTTGAGTACGCGTGCAATATTGATGTAGGCTGTGCTCCCAACCATCAAGACTGACATTTCTATGAACCTCTGTCGTCATTTATTTTAGGTGGAACTAGATAAGAAATATGCCAATCAAACTTGTGGCCTTTGTGGGGACTTCAATGGAATTCCAGTTAACGATGAATTTATTTCAGGGAGTAAGTAATAAAAGCCATTATTAAGTATTGGTGCTTGCTTTTTTTTCTTTTTAAAATATACTGTTACATGGGTCGTGGGTTGTATTAACTGCAAAACTAGTGATACCTTTTTATATATTTCTGTGGTATCAGTTACTCATACAGTCGGGGCTTTGAGATGTATTAGACTGCTTCCATCACTAGTAGATATTTTAAGACCTGCCACATAAAACTTCCTACTTGTTTTTGACAGTTAGGGTTAAGTTCCTTGTTCATCATCTTTTATCTTTCATATTATAGTGATATTATTTGGTAATTCATGTTCATGTCAAAACAAGTAGTGTCACAAAACAAAATATCTCCATGCAAAAAACCAGTAAACATTCTAATATTTGAACTGTTTTTTTACAGGGACAAAACTAACTCCCATACAGTTTGGTAATAGGCAGAAGATGGATGGCCCCACGGAGCAGTGTGATGATCCTATTCCTCCTACTGTTCAGATGAACTGCTCCTCAGAATTTGTAAGAACCTCTCTCTCAAAATTTGTTTTCTTGGTGTGAAATATATTCTCCCTATCTTTGGAGAAAATTTTTTAGAAGGGAAAAAAAATATAGCTTGAATATGTCACAACTGTAGGTCTGGAAAGAGAAGTTTTCTAAATTTTGTGTTCTATTCTTTGTTAAAGTAAATCCTAAAAAGTTGCATTCCCCATCTAAGAGAACACTGCATGTTTTCCTGAAAGAGAAAATCACTAAGGATGTCTGAATATAAAGAAATTGTATAATGCTTGGGAAGTCACCTGAGCTTAAAGTAACTCACAATATGGAAGATAATAGAGTTAACCAAAGGAGTTCCTTATGTTCTTGCCCTATTGATATACTTTTCCATAAATATCTGCTTATGGCTACTGTTGTGAAGGTTTTGTGGACCAGATGGATCTTTGATTTGTTCTGCTACATGCCTTAAATAATTAGTTTCATGTTTTCTAAATATTTTGTTTACCTTCTGTTTTCCTTCCTAGGCTTCTATCTGTGAGACAGTATTAACCAGTAAAGCATTTACGAGCTGTAACATGCTTGTGAACGTTCAGGACTACATTGAAACTTGCATACAAGACCTGTGCCACTGTGACAGCTCTATGGCTGACTTCTGCATGTGTAACACCTTTGCTGAGTACTCCCGGCAGTGTGCCCATGCAGGTGGACATCCTCTGAACTGGAGAACCTCTGAACTGTGTCGTAAGTGTCTCAGAAAGGGGCTTCCACCTGTGCTTATTACCCACATCAATTAAATTTCAAATATGTTAATTTTTTCTTGTGAAGATAGTTGTCTAAAGGTGCATACAGTTATAATGAAATCAGTTTCAAGCTGATCATACTTTGGGAATAAAGATTTTGAGAATATGGAAGTTTAGGGGATTTTGCCTTACTAAGGGTTTTTAATGTGTATCAGAAAATCTAAAATGTTTTAGCCTCCACTTGGATCAGGATTCCCCATCATATCTTGACAGAAAATATCTTGAATTGCAGATACTGTTTCCTTAACCTTTCAAAGGAATAGTCACTTTTATTATACTCTTTCTACTTCTAGCCAAATCATGCCCGTTCAACATGCAATACCATGAGTGTGGCTCTCCCTGCTCTGACACATGCAGCAATCCAGAACGATCTGCACTTTGTGAAGACCATTGTACAGATGGCTGCGTCTGTCCTCCAGGCAAGTTTATTTCCTGCCCTTTTCTCATAGCCGAACCCATAAGAATACTTATCTGTACACATTTAACAACTTCCACACTTTGTGTCATTCTCATCATGTCATCGGTGTTATTATCATCAGAAGAATAGCTACGCTTTTCCTTGATACACATACTTTGTTTCTATTCAAATTACTAAATGCCATTTTAAACAACAAATATGCTGAAGACATGCATATAATGAATGAACTGAGAATAAGATTAATTTGTTCCTAGCAACAACAGGAAGTCTTCTATTCTCAGCATTCTGATTCAGTTCCCAGATAGTATGAAATATTTAATTGGATTTTGCACACAATGATAACTCCTGCTGTTAGCAAAGCTGCATCTGGCTCACCAAATTACCAACTCCTTCTTGTCAAATGCTGTATGTCTAAACAACAAGGAGCTAAGAGAGCATGAGTCAGTGTGTAAAATCTGGTGCCTCAAAGAATTATGCACAAGAGCTGAGTATCAGTACAAGACAAACAGTGCAAATGTGTCCTTTTTGTGCATGCTTCTGGGACTGAGGATTTTTGTTGCTGTTGTGAGTGGTAGGATGTTCACCCCTTGCAGCTCTTTTGCCCATTCTCATGATGTCTCACAGAATTCACCATCATTTGTTCATGTAATAGCACTAACTTCTCTTAGGCAATCCTCTGTCTCTGGGCACAAAAATATTTGCCATACAAATAAGTCCCTGGGCAATCTTACAAATCGTTCATTTATTTCACCTCATTATCTAGTTGTTTTAATTCTAATTCCATTCTAAATGAAGTCCATAACAGGTATTTCCCTAGAGCTCTCTTGATCACCCTGAGATTTTTAGACAGGTTTCAATGGAATATAGCCCTTCAATCTCTACATAGCTTGCATTTTATTATTTTAAAATACTGTGTAATACAGAAGAAATGGGACATATTCTCAGGCATCTGCTAGATATGTGTTCAAAGGCAAGTTGTGCAGTGCACAGAATGAGTAATAGACCATTTATTTTCTTCCCTAGGAATGGTATTTGATGATGTTAATGGTGTGGGCTGCATTCCCCGTAGAGAATGCCACTGTACCTATGAAGGTGAAACTTATGCTCCTGGTGCCTCCTTCTCATCTAAATGCAGATCATGGTAACATACTTTCTCACACTACTGTTTTTTTTAAGTGCATTACCTGAACATTTTGAAGACAAGAAAAATGATCATTTCCCCTTAAAAGAAATTAGGAATTACTTTTCAATTGAGGTTTTCTGATTACACTGTATTAGAGGATACTTTCATGTCTGTTTTCTGCTTACACCTAGAAGCTAAACTTGAGTTTTTGAATAGGTCCTTCAATTTTAAGACTTACCAATTAAAGGAGACAATCAATTTTAAGTAGTGTTACAGCTTTTGCAATACTACAGCGTAATACTAGGGTGCTCATGCAAATACTATAGGGGGCATGACATTTAGGGAAATGTTGCATTTAGAAAGAGTGGAAGATCACATTTGAGAGGCATGTTTGGCAAATATCTATATTTTTTTGAATACCACCATAACTACTGAAGTATTATGGTGTAAGTGTATGCAAATATGCCTATCTATCTATGAATACAAGGACCACAAGCCTGCATGTTATTTTCCATTAAATACTTAACATGTTTGAAGCTTGAGCCATGCTAATGGAGATGAGGAGTGATACTTCATATGCAGCAGGATGGATGACAATTCATCATCACTGAATTCTGTAGAAAGACTGGAAATGAACAGCAATATATACGTAAAATTATCACTAATATAAATATGTCTGTTGCATAGTCACTCTGATGTTTTAAAGAAATACTCATTTCTTTGACAGCATGATTCATGTCTAGAGGAAAATTGAGGCAACATTTGTCCTTATTGTCTTTTAATTTACATTTGCATTACCCACAGTTACTGAATGCCTTCTTCATTTCAGTACCTGTGTTGGAGGTGAATGGTCTTGTGTCACTCAGTCATGCCCTGGGACATGCAGTATTGAAGGAGGCTCCCACATTTCAACATTTGATGAGAAATATTACTCTTTCTTCGGAGACTGTAGCTATGTCCTAACCAAGGTAAAAATTAATGACCCTTGCTAAAGGAAAATGTTTTTATTATATATAACATTGTTTGATGAAAACTACTGGCAATCACATCAACTTTCTGAAAATTAGAGAGTCAGCGTGGAGCCTTAAGTGGATGTCAGGGACCTGTCTGTTAGGATTCTACTAAATAATATTATAGTAGCTCTGTGTTCTTTAATCATTGTTTAAAAATTGCATTGAGTTTTCAGGTTAGATTTCATAACCCTAGGTATTTTTATAGTTTATTTGTATTGGGTAAGTAATGTAAACTATTTTCATAAGGACTTCATGTTGACTCAAATCTGTTATCAACAAGATCAATCTGAATATTACTAAGAGAATGATAAAAGCTTAGAAAAAATAATTTAAAAATAGATTAGGCTAAATTTATGAAACTTTTGAGTGATATTCACAAGCACTGTTCTTGATCCACAATCAAAGCATAGACCAGACTTACACTTTAAACTTCTCTTCTTAGCACCAACATGTAAAATTGGATTCCTAGGGTCTTTGGAAGTAGAGAAAATCACTAAATTTGTACTCAAAAGTTCAAAAAGCTTAAAAATTCAATATTTGATTTCCAGATGGCTGCAATTCTGCATCTCAGCTCTTCTTGATTTAGTCTTCATTGTGCCAAAAAAAAGTGATAAGACACTCAGAATCAGAGCCTTCTTTGAGTGTTTCCCTGTTATGTCTGAGCCATTAGTCACCCTTTGCAAGTGGCTCAAAGAACACAGTGCAATGAAAATCAGAACCAAGACAAAAACTGAATTTTGCCTTTATTAATTAAATTAGTGAATAAGGATTTCAGCTTAATTTTCTCTTGTTAGAGGATATTTAAATGCATTATTTCCTACCTGTTAAAAGAATGTTCGAATCACCAGGGTCTTTGGTAATCTATTCAGTGCAGAAGACTGGAAATAATTTCTTTCCCTTTCCTTGGTAAACTTCATAACCACTGGGCAAGAAAGGCACACTTCCTTCTCTAGCATATTAAACAAGTATTGCATAAACATTAGGAGCTACTATTACCTAAGCATTAGGGCGATTTAATGTTTGGCTTAATATGTCTAAATTGCCCTTGAATGTCAAGAACAATGGATAGCTTCCAGTGTGCAGGCTGCATGAATGCCAGCTGACTTGGTGGCTGTATACATACATGCAAGACCATATGAGCAAGAAGAAATGAAATGAACACTATTTTGAAAAATGCACATTAGTAAGAATTCCATTTGAGTGTGAACCTTTTTAAGATAACAATATAAATGTAACAGATCCTTTTATCAGCATCTTTTGTTTCCTTCTAGCTTTGTGACAGCAATGAATTCACAGTTCTGGGAGATATCCACAAGTGTGGCCTGACTGACACTGAGACATGCCTCAAGGGTATAGCCATCAGCCTAAGTGGAGGACAAACCGTAAGTAGCAAATGTAGGCACCTAACATGCTGCAAAGCTTAACAGCCAAGTAGTTTTAGAAATGACACAACAGCACAGACAAGAAATCTGCATGGACTTTTTGTTTTATCTCATTTGAATGTTATTCAAAGTAATAGTAAGAGTAAAGTAAGTATATTAGAAGACAAGATCCTAGTAGTTTTCTCTTGTTTAGATAACACTGTGTTTTTGCTTTTTTGGACAGTCAATGGACCACAGTAATAAATATTACAGAAATAATATAGGAATTGGAACATCAGCATAGTCTCCCTCCTTCTTTTTTCCCTTCTGTCTTGAACAGTATTAGAAAATATTTTGGAAGTGTTTTATTTTTCCTAAATATGCTTTATAATCATTGCCTTTTCTTTTGGACAGAACATTGTGATCCAGCCTTCTGGTAGTGTATTTGTGAACATGATCTTCACACAGCTGCCATTCTCAGCAGGTAAGTTGCTTTGTAAGACTTTTTTAATGTTCCTTTTTTTTTTTTTTTTTGCTTTAAAATGTTATTACATAGGTTACTCTAAAGCCAAATTCTACCTTTGACTACACTGCAGCAAACTCAAATTACTGCAGTAGACCATAGTCTCCCATTTTTAATGTAATAGGATTTTCCTATTCAACACTTACACTTTTAGCAGAATTAAGGTCTAAATATATAATGAAATGGACATTCAATTCAAGCAAATAGTGTCATTAGACACCTCCAGATCCAAATGTTCCCAAAAGAGAGGGAAGAAAAAATCTGATATGCAACAGAACTCCAAGATCTCAAGTCATGTAATTCCATGTGTTCCCTCTGTCCTTTTGCTTGGAGCACATTCATTTCTGGAGTTTCTCTCATGCCAGTTCTTCTCATATGCTATTGCACCTGAACACATGAAAGTACAGAATAGGTCCAGGATAGTTTTTCACTAAATAGCGTAAAATCATTTTCATCAAGGAAAGGCAACATGTTAAATAGCAACATAAGTGTGCTTTCTTGCCGTTATTTTTAAACACCTGACAAAAAGTGGATGTCCTGTATACATTTGTTGTTTAGGTGTTAAGATCAACCTGTTTTGGTGCTGGATTTGAAACCGTATGTGAATCATTTCCCCTTCAGTTCTTCAGAAATTAGGATCATATCAAACACAGCTGTAGAAATCCTCTGTATAATGAATTGTTATTTCAACTGCTCATCTTGTATGAAATTATAACTCTTTTGCTCTTATATCCCTAGCAAATGTCACCATCTTCAGACCTTCATCTTTTTTCATCATTCTGCAAACAACCTTTGGTCTTCAGCTACAGGTTCAACTTGTGCCTTTAATGCAACTTTTTATAGACTTAGACCCATCACATAAGGGGCAGACCTGTGGTAAGTGACCTTATTGTAACAACTGCTGTCACCAGTATGTGTCATTCTGTAGGGGACTTTCACAGACCATCTGCTTCCTCTTAGGTCTCTGTGGGAACTTCAATGACATGCAGACAGATGATTTCAAAACCACCAGTGGTGTCATAGAGGGTACTTCAGCTGCCTTTGGTAATACTTGGAAAACCCGGGCTGATTGTCCTGATGCCAAAAATACCTTTGAGAACCCCTGTACTGTCAGCATACAAAATGGTAAGCTCAGCGTATAGTAACTTCTATTCTCTTCTAAGATGGAAAGCAGGATAAGATGATCAATCACCAGGCATTTAGCCAATACAACACAACTGTTTGTACACGCGCACTATTTTCCTAAGCTGACACTTCAATTGTTAACAATAGCTAGGAAAATATTTTGGATGTTTAAAAATAGTCCTTTCCATCTAGATAGCAAGTGTTTTTGTCAGCTTACTTAAGGGAAACTGAAACCATATAGTATATTGGGGATGCATTCCTGGAAAAGGCTAGTTGTCAAATAGGAAAAAACCCTGTGCCTAGCCCCACTGAAAGTTAGACTCAGTGTGCCCTTCCACTGTGAAACTGAGAACCAGCCCAAAAATTCAGAACTTCAAAATTTTCAAGCTCCATTTCAGACAATAAAATATATATTTTTTCTTAATTCACAAGCCACTCTTCTCAGATGAACTAGCTTATTTTTAATTTACAATGTGAACCTTCCTTTTCAAAGTTCAGCTATAGATGTCTTAGTTTACTCCATGACAATCACCAGGAATTAGAGAGCATTCAGTTTATGAATAGTTCGTATTTCTCTCTAGGGGAAGCAAAAGAGTATGTTTCAGCAAATGCAGTGCTGAATCTTATCGTAAAGCTAAGCTTCTGCAATTTCCCTGCAGCAAGTATAGTTACATTGAGACAAGAGTTTTGAAAACTAACTGGAATAGAAATTCTTACCATGTTTTCAATTCGCAGACCAGTATGCTCAGCACTGGTGTGGACTGCTCTCTGATACAATGGGACCTTTTGCTGAATGTCACTCAACAGTGAATCCAGAAGTTTACCAGAAGGTATTTGGCTCTTAACTTTATTCCATTTAAGAGAATAAGACTCAAGTTTCTGATACTAACACCTGAGAGAATTACTTGCCAGCTGGGAGGAGATGCATTCATGATAGTTCTTCTCAAGCCAAGGGTTTGCTCTTAGCTACACAACACAAAATCTGCTCCTTTGTATAGGTATCTTTCTTTTCATTCCCAGGAGGATAAACTTACAGGTGTATTCTTCCTGCACCTATTTTTAGGTGTAAACGTAAAGACGAAGTTAGGAGTTTGGACTCCCTGTACTGCTTATAAGGTCAAGGGACAACACTTGTCCCTCCTGAGATATAAGGGAAGCCTTCATCAGAATATTAACCAACACTTTAATTAATTTTTCTGAACTGCTCTCAGAAGGCTTTTGTATATATGTAGAGAACAAGGCAAGTAACGTGTGTAAGAGGCAGCAATGAGATTTAGATAAGATGTGAAAAAAATTTTCCAGGAGTTCAAGATGATTCCCTGGGTACTTTACAAAACCTTC
The DNA here is from genome assembly GCA_013396755.1 of Sclerurus mexicanus. Taxonomy (NCBI): domain Eukaryota; kingdom Metazoa; phylum Chordata; class Aves; order Passeriformes; family Furnariidae; genus Sclerurus; species Sclerurus mexicanus. Next base: position 161,954 of record VWZF01007246.1, read on the forward strand.
CTCTTACTGGAAATTTGTAAGATTATGTTCAGCAAACATCTTCTGGGATTACAATATTAGAGTATCCCCACCCTGCATAGGAACACATTAAATAACTTCGTTCTCTTTGTACCTCTGAATGCAGAGAGCCCAAGCTCTTAAGCCTAAGCTCCAAAAGCTGGGTGGCATCAAATACCCTCTACTTATTCAAAACATATATGGCACAGTGGGGACAAAGTGGAAGTAGCTGGAAAACCTAGCAGCACTTGAAAAAGAAAAAAAAAGAAAAGAAAAAAATTCAAAATTGTGGACCTCTAATTACTCTTTCTTCATGCAGAGAATCTTTTTTGAAAGAGCTCAGTGAAAAACAGGCATACATTTAATTACACATGTGGGTTATGCTCACTTTAGCCTCTAACAAATGTAACAGTCTAAAAAGTACAGAGTGCCACAGCTTGACATGACAATGTGATGTTCATATGTCATCCCCTGTTCCTAGAACTGCATGTTTGACACATGTAACTGTGAGAAAAGTGAAGACTGCATGTGTGCTGCCCTTTCCAGCTACGTCAGAGCTTGTGCTGCTAAAGGAGTTCTCCTCACTGGGTGGAGAAGCAAAGCCTGCAGTAAGTTTTACATTTCTTTTCCTTTTGAGAATTATCACCCAGAAGGCCCAATCCAGCAGCTCTCAGGGATTCCCACAGCAAATTTGTTAAATTGGCTTTTAAGTGTAGGATTAACTTTCAAGAAGCTGAAGAGGTAAGGAATACCATAAAAGACAAGCAGTAAACAGTGAGAAATATAAAAAAAGAGGCATTGTTATATAGCTTCCTCAGAATCAACAGAAGTAACATGGAGAGCAATACCCTTGCAATAGGATTAAAATAAATAGGGTGTTTTTCAATTTACTTTAACAAAAAAAATATAAAAATAGCAATGAGAAAGAACTACATTATGAATTTATACGGTTGAATTTTTTTTTTTAACGTGGACAAAACATTTGTATTTGTGGCACATTTATAGGGGAAAATCCTGCTTTAGCAATAAAAAAAATTACACTATTGAGGATATCAGTAAAGCATGAGTATACACATTGTCATGTTTATCATATATATTTTACCTCAATTACTTCATTTATACCCACATTGATTCTTAAATGAACTATAAATGTAACTCACCTTTTTACTCTCAAGCAAAATACACCACCTTGTGTCCGAAATCTTTGAAGTACACATACAGTGTTGATACCTGTCAACCCACCTGCCGGTCTCTGAGTGAGCCTGATGTCACCTGCAGCATCAAGTTTGTCCCAGTTGACGGCTGCACCTGCATAAATGGAACCTACATGGATGAAAGTGGCAAATGTGTGCCTGCATCTAGCTGTCCTTGTTACTACAAGGGAACGCCTCTGTCTTCTGGAGAAGTTATTCATGATAATGGTGTTGTCTGGTAAGAGAGTTGTAAACAAAAAAATGAGATTGGATATAGGCAATCATGAAACCATCTATATGTTATGAAATTAAGTCAAATGCATTTCTCTCACTAATAATTTCAATTAAAAAATCACAGATTCTTAAAAATTGTTAGGGAAGTGTTTGGAAGATTGTACTTGGACAACTACAGGAATTGAACAAAACATACTGTGGTGGGTTAGCCTTTGCTAACAGCCAAACTCCCACGCAGTCCCGCTCTCTCCTTCCCTTCCTATCTCCCTCCCCTCAACACCTAGTTTTCTTATCTATGGCTGTAAAACAGTTGTTCCATGGTGAAAGATAATATGCTTGATAATACACTTCAGATTATTCCCATTATAAATGGAATCTGTGTTATTCTGAAGGACAGTTTTAAACCAAGCAAATAGACAAAGAAAGTGTTTTGTTGTATAGCATACACTTGAATTTTGTTCTGCTCTAATATAAAATATTTTTGAATAGTACAAGCTATTTTGATAAGGAGAATGTTTTCTTTGTTTTATCACACAATAATTGTTCATTATTTCAAATTCACTAGAAAACAGGCTGAAAATTAACAGAAACAAGAAAAAAAGTTAAAATTTATCTATTCCCTCCCCTTTTTTTTTTTTTTTTAATAGCACTTGCACATATGGAAAGCTGAGCTGCATTGGAGAGAAACCTGAACCAGGTAACATATCATTTTATCACTTGAGATTTTGTTTCATTTTCCCTTTCCATATTCATCCTTTTCACTTCTCTCTTCTTTTGTCATAATGATACAAACTGTAAAAGTATGAAATCAATCGAGAAAATTAACTGAGGACTTGTGTATTATGGAGGATATTCCCAAAATATTAAGAAACACTGTCTTACCTTTTAGATGGCTGAAACAAGTTATAACCCCTGGGTTAAACAGGAGAAGAGAATACTCGGTCATCTCACTGAATGTGAGGGAAAACCATCCATATTTTAATTAAAAGTAGTAAAAGCCAAAACCAAAAACCAAACACAGTAATCCAGAATCTTTGGTGGGTTTTTTCAGTGTTTTTTCTGAAAGGAGGTGTTTCATGAAGTTAACTAAACATCAATTTCATTGATTTCATTAATTGCATAAGCACCAAAACCATCCAAATGAGTTGAAAACAATTTTCAGTTTCTCTTTCTGGTCAAACACATCATATTGAAGTACACCTATGTAACAAAGAAGTCTTTTCCTGTATTAATGGAAGACAAAGATACAAATGCATGGTTGCTGTCACATTTCTCATGGCTTTTTTCTCTTTCAGTCTGTGTACCTCCCATGGTTTATATTGACTGTGGCAATGCCACTGCTGACGTGGTAGGAGCAGGATGCCAGAAGAGCTGTCAGACTTTAGATATGGAATGTGTAAGTATAGGCTCTCTATACCTTGTTGAAAGCATATTAAACTAGATTGCTTTCACAATTACAAGCTGCAGATGGGCTCTTCCAGAAGGGAAATGTTTCAAGACATGTTTTCTCTATGGTTCTTACAGTACAGAACTCACTGTGTCTCTGGCTGTGTATGTCCTAATGATCAAGTGTTGGATGGCAAAGGTGGCTGTATAGCTGCAGAAGACTGTCCATGTGTTCACAATGGGAATTTCTACAGCCCGGGAGAATCAATCAGAGTCGGCTGTAACAACTGGTAAGAGCACATGGAAAAACAATATTTCCTTTAAGCTCTAGGGGGATAACACATGAGCAAATAGCATTTCACTTTAGCAACATTAAGATTTATAAGAAGCAATGCGACATAAAATGATCCATTTAGTACTTAAATCAAGTTCTGTCTATTTTTCTCAGTGGTGTATAGCCCAGAAATTGCAAGTGGTCCAAAAAAGCACTATAGTTTGGAGATTGTCCCATTCATTCAAGTCAAGAAATCTTTTTTCCCTTCCTATGCAATCTTTACATTTCAATACATCCTGCAAGACTTGGAAGTATGAAAGAGTTAATGTTTTCTAATGCAAATTATTCATTACATCATTAAGTAACGGTCTTTGACTAAATCATAAAAATTCTTAAGCTATGATGCATTTTTGAGAAGAAGCAAGCCTACTTTTTTCATTATTCTTAACACATTTTAAATAGTTATATTGTGTGTATGTCTGTTTTTTACATTTGGAGTGCTTTTTGTCTCATGTAGCACATGTAGAAACAGAAAGTGGCATTGCTCCGAGGAACCCTGCCTGGAAACATGTTCTGTTTATGGAGATGGGCATTATACCACCTTTGATGGCAAACGTTTTGATTTTGAAGGAGACTGTGAATATGTTCTGGTCCAGGTAACAGAGTCCTTCTCAGATTTTTGCACTAAGTACCTTGCATTTTACTTAAGACCATGTGGCACAGTTAACATTGAATATCATTCACCTGTTTCAGAACTACTGTGGTCAACAAGCTATGAATCAGGGAACCTTCAGAGTCATCACTGAGAACATTCCATGTGGCACTACAGGAACCACCTGCTCAAAGTCTATTAAAGTTTTCCTGGGGGTAAGTATCTTCTTTGTGTTGTGCTGGAAGGGTAGAACAAGCTGTCCCAGGCAGACTGCATTGCAGAATTATCCTTCAAGATAGTGAAAATGTTACTAGACAACTTTGCTCACTGCTACTGATTTTGCTTTCTGCTAGAGAAAGCAAGGGAGGAAGCTCTAAAGAGAAATTTCTTAACATGAGGCTGAATAGAATCTTTTTTGTGATAATAAAGTTATTATTTCAATAAGATACTAACACTGTATAAAACTGTACCAAAATAGGTGATTTTTTAAATTGTTCTCTAACTTTTTCTTTTCCTGTCTTAGAACTATGAGCTGGTACTGAGTGATGGACACTCTGATGTCATCCAGAGGACACCTGGAGGAAAAATGCCATTCCAAATCCGTTCCATGGGCATCTACCTGGTGGTTGACACTACTGCTGGTCTGATACTCATGTGGGACAAGAAAACCAGTATATTCATCAAACTTAGTCCCAGCTTTCAGGTACACTTTAAAACTGAAAACCTGAATGAGTTCTGAAACATATTCATACTACCTTTCAAAGAAAAAGGGTGGAAATTTAGGCTGTAACCAAAAGATTGCAAGAGCAGTGTTTGCATATTATCCAGCTGTCCTAATTTAGATTGTGTATTATGCATTTTCCTTATAACTACATTATACAGCAATGGCATAACAGCAACTACATCAGTAGCTTTCCTCATGAAAAGACCTCACTGAAGAGATATATTCAGGATCAGCTAAAACTAAATAGTGCAGTACTGAGAACAAAACCCATGAGCCTACTTTGCTTCCTATCCTCATGTTTATCCTTCTTAACAACTGGTTAGAGACACCTCTTCATGAAAGGCATTTTATGAAAATGTCCAACACTCTTGCATAAGAGGCACAGATAATCTTGAATAAAATTCATCCTGAAGTCTTTTACTGAGAGATACTGAGAAACTGTACTTTACTGATCTTTGTAATTTTGTGTGTTTATCCCAATGCAGGGACATGTCTGTGGCCTCTGTGGAAACTATGATGGCAATGGAAATAATGACTTCACTACTCGCAGTCAGTCTGTGGTAGGAAATGTGCTGGAGTTTGCCAATAGCTGGAAAGTGTCTTCCAGTTGCCCAAATGCCAATCGTACGAAGGATCCATGCACTGCAAACCCATACAGGAAAGCCTGGGCACAGAAGCAATGCAGCATCATTACCAGTGAAGTGTTTGCGAAGTGTCACTCCCAGGTATGACAAAAACTTTAGTCTTAAACAAAAAAAAAAAACAAACAAAAACCCCACTACCCTAAAATACATTTTGTCATGCTTGACCAAGTGGAGTCAGATCAAGGTCCAGAGAGACTGCATAGAAAGTATTTTCACAAAAGTATTTTCACTTTCGTTTTCTCAGCTTTTGCCTCGAACAAGTACACTAAAGAAATTGATAGTTTTGGTTGGTTGTTTTTGTTTGTTTTTAATAGTAGGAACAATCATAGATAAGTCTCAAGGTGTTTATTTTCTACTGACATAAATATCAGCCACCTGATATGTATGACTGTGTGCTGGCTTGTAGTAATTAACAGTATTCTGCAACTGTATCTTCAGCATTACACAGTTTTAGTATTACAGCTTAATAGCAACAGCTCTAGTCTACATTTTCCTGTTGACTTTTCAAAGCATTCTCATGGTTTCTTCCTTTCTTAGCTTTCTCACATGCAGAGATGTCAGTTTCAGATACTGCATTCAGTTGTTTTAGGATGGTACAAAGAGTACAAGGGCATGAAAACTGTTGTCTCCATCAGGTTGAACCCAATGAATATTATCAAGCATGTGTGGATGATGCCTGTGCCTGTGACACTGGAGGAGACTGTGAATGTTTCTGTACAGCAGTAGCCGCCTATGCTCAAGCATGCAATGAGCTGGACATCTGCATTTCATGGAGAACACCATCCATTTGTCGTAAGTTTCAACTTATTACTTTTGTGAGGGGTCCAGAGGGAAAGAAAAGAGAAGAAAAAACCAAACAAAGTAGAAAAAGAAAAGATAAAATTGTATTTGTAAGAGGCAATTGTTGTATTCTTAAAAAACCCCAACAAAGCAAGCTGGGTGAATGACTGGAAGAAGACAATCTATTTCACTAAAATGAAATCATAGATACTAACTTTGCAAGTGGTGTAATTAATGTCTCATTAACTTGCCACTCATGATACACAACTAGTGAGTTATAATATTATGCTACAGTACCACCTTTCTACATCAGGTTCCATGTAAATAAATATTAGTGCATACTAGCTAAAATCAGTGTTTCAATCAACTAATTTTTTTCATGCTTAATGTACAATTCTTTTCTATGCTTTATAAATTTATTTCTGTCAAAGGGTGGTAGAAATGTAAGAATTGCATTAAATTAAGATAATATACTGATCACCACCCATGTGATTGTGCTGATCCCATGGGATTTTTACCTAGCAAAACTGAAAGACTACAGAGCCAAAAGACGAAAGGTATTTTGCTGACATTTCTCCTTCTTCTAGCTCTGTTCTGTGACTACTACAATCCACAAGGGGAATGTGAGTGGCATTACAAGCCATGTGGAGCCCCTTGTATGAAGACCTGCAATAATCCAAGTGGGAACTGCCTTCATGAGATGAGAGGTTTGGAAGGTAAACAAACAATGCATCTCCCATTCTACTAATAAAAGCTTAAAATGCAGTATTTATATTACACTGTATATGACATGTTTGGATTAGAAATTATAAGAAGGCATTTTCTAAATAGTAACTTACTGCCTGATGGATCATGTACTTGCTTGGAGTGAAGGTGAGGACAAAATGCTTCAAAGCTTAATGTACAAACAAAGGAGTAACAGAAGGAGGGTCTGAAATTCCACTTACCACATGGGAAAATTTGGGGAAAGCAGATATGAGTGTAGAGTTACTTCTAGTAGTGAAAGGCCTAATTTCAACCTGGTTCTCCTATTTTTGCAGGCTGCTATCCACATTGTCCAAAGAATAAGCCATATTTTGATGAAGAAACCATGACTTGTGTTTCTAATTGTGGTTGTTATGAAAACGGAAAATATTACAAGCCAGGAATGGAGATGCCTTCAAAGCAGAATTGTGAATCATGGTAGGATTAGTAATGAGTTTTTAAAATTGAGTTAAAGTTGTGGAACATAATTCATCATACATTAAATTTGTTGTTTGCCGATACGAACTAGGCCACTCAGAGACTGATGAATAATGCCTGATTTTCTTCCCTTCCTAGGAACTTAGATGGTAACATGGTGAAACATTTTACCATTGAGATTAATTTACTATTTATTCTATATATTAAAGTGGTTTTAAACTATGATCATTAAATCAAGCAAAAATAAAATAATAATAGTTAGAGAATAGTCTTAGAATTTATATTAAAATATCCCTAAACTCATCATGTGAAATTTTTTAGAAGTTAGCAGTCAACTCATGTACATGGTTTTGAGCTTGTTTCTGCTATTGCACTGGCACCTGCATTGTTGCAGCTGCCAGTAAGTATTCCCACACATCACTGATTGACAAGTTGGGGAAAGTGCACCTAAGCCTTCTATAAAAGAGTACAAAGTTAGCAGAACCAGTTGCTAAGCAGTTTAACACCTGCCTTAAGACACCTTTAAATAGCGATACTTGAATACAGTAAGCAGTGCAATTCAAATGGCAAAAAACCTTAACGCAAAGCCCATTTGAGCTAACCCAACTTTGCTGGCATGTTTTGCAGTTCATAGACAGCTTTGCCTACATTGCCTGGGCCATTACCAGCGCTAAACCTAAACAGAGAAATAGATATTTATACTTATTTAAGTTTATTCAGTGTATTCCTTTAGTAATTATAAATAAGTATATCAAGATTTAATTTCATATAAAGATTCCATTTTAGATTGAATTCTAGTTTAAAATGAAATTTTTCTTGCATCTTTTGGAAGTCTGATGGAAATTTGCTGCATAGATGACATCAATATCTATGATACAGTGATCCTCTGTATATATCCTTATAAATGTAAATTAATATTTACTGCACTTTCCCTTCCAAGAAATGGGTAGACCTATCAGGGGCATGAGACTGTTTCAGATCACCCTTCACATCTTTGTCCAGCTCCCAAAAGCACTGATAAGGATGCTGCATGTTTCATATGCTTGCATAGAAGAGTTACCTTTGTTGCCAGAGAACTCTGAAGATACCTAGCCTAAATATGTACAGCAGAACTCAATGTCTAACTCAGAGAAGATAGGGTCATTCTACATTTAACCCCACAATGAATAGTGAAGGATAGAAAAAAAGTTGAAACAAAAAACTGATGTCATGAACCAACATATCCACATTCATAATCTCATTTTTTCTCTTTTTCCAGTGAATGCACAATTCACGGCAAAAAATGCAGATATGACGCATCTGGTATGTTGGCAAAGTTATTTTTATATGCATAGGATATATTTAAGGTACTCTGCTCTGTGTTTCAGTTAGCAAAGAATAACACCCTACTTTGATTTACAGAGTGTGTCTGCTTCTATGAAGGACAGAAATATAACTACAAAGATGTGGTCTACAACACTACAGATGGCATAGGAGGGTGTATTGTTGCAGTCTGTGGTCTCAATGGAACACTTGAAAGGGTTATCTATGATTGTCCAAGCTTAACATCACCCACAACAGCAACAACATTTCATTTCAGCACTACGCCACCTGTCACTACTTCTACAGGTAAATCCTTCATAGCCCATAAGAGTTTATTCTGTTTATTAGTGACTAAAATTTAGCTACAAAGCCAGGCCCCCAATCACAACATGAATGAAATGATACAACCACAATATAAATGACAGCAGTATCACTTACTGCTAACATTTTGGTTTCAGTCAGTATTTGGTAACCATATTAAGACAACAAAATAAATATAGAAAACAAAACCACTTCTGAAACACCATACTAAATTACAACATATTAAAAAACAACTTAATAATAAATATGTTAGATTAACAGTATACTAAACTGATGTGCAAAGGATCACAATGCAAGAAAAATTATTTAAGGAAAATTGTCGGCCTATTTAAAAAACAAACAAACAAAAAAAGATGATAACATCTACATGAATTCTAAGTTTGATGGTCTCTTGTTTTTCTTCGTAGTCTCACCAACTACATCAGTATGTGTTCATGAAGTTTGTGAGTGGTCAGAATGGTATGATGGGAGTCGGCAAACCCCTGGCTATGATGGGGGAGATTTTGAAACCTTTGATGATTTAAGAGCTAAAGGTTATGAAGTCTGTAAAGCTCCACGAGATGTTCAATGCAGAGCAGAAAAGTTTCCTGATATACCACTGAAAGACCTTGGCCAAAAAGTACAATGCAGTACAACAGCTGGACTTATATGCTACAACAAAGACCAAATTTCAACAATGTGCAACAACTATGAGATCAGAGTCCTATGCTGTGTTTTTGTACCATGCTCTTCTACAACATACCCAGTTTCTACAACATCTGAAAGTACAACATGGATACATTCAACATCTGAAGAAACAACAACCACAACTCTAACGACAACACCTGTCACCACTTCTCCAACAACACATGGCCTTTGCTTTAAAGAAGAATGTTACTGGTCAAGATGGTATGATGTCAGTTACCCAGGGTCTGGTTATGATGATGGAGACTTCGATACCATTGAAAACATTAAAAAGAAGGGATACAAAGTCTGTGCTAACAGAAGAGATGTGGAATGCAGAGCAGTGAGGTTCCCTGATACACCATATCCTCTCCTGGAGCAACACATAACGTGTAATACAGAGGAAGGCTTGAAATGTTACAACAAAGACCAACTTCCACCCATTTGCTATAATTATGAACTAAGATTTAAATGCTGTGTAAATATAACAGTACCATGCCATTCAACAACTACAACAAAAACACTAGAAACAACAACACTCTCCTCAACAACTCTAAATACAACATACACAGAAGTACCAACAACTCCATACTTACAAACAAAACACATGACAACAGAACAAACAACTCAACCAAAAACAGATTACATTCATACCAAAGTCACGACAACACAAACTCAAAAAGAACCTACTACTACTGGACGCAAAACAACATACACAGTGACAACTCCGAAAACCTCCCCCACCGTGAGCTCCA
>VWZF01007248.1:7195-23462 GCA_013396755.1 Sclerurus mexicanus
GGGGAAAAAAAAAAAAAGAATAATATTCCTCCCCAAAAACATGTTATCTTTGAAAAACCAATCTGTCTTTGCAAGACAGGCTGTAATTGAATCCCAGCTGAATGCAGCTGCAACTGGGGTGAGGTGCCAGCGTCATGAACAGCATCTGGAAAACCACAGAGAACCACAGAGTGGAGTTGCATAAGCTAAGCAGCTCTTTAAAATATATATGTGTGTGTGTGTGTGTGTGTGTGTGTGTGTGTGTGTGTGTGTGTNCACACAGACATGCACACACACACATATCTCCCCCCACCTCCCCTTCCCTTGGGGCTCTCTGAGTCACATGTGACTGCAGGTTTTGCAGATTCGGCTCTGGTTAAAATTAGCAAAAGCCTTTATTATTCAAGAAGAGGAAGGATTCCTATCACAGCTGCCGAGAACTGCCATATTTTTCTTGGATTTGCTGTATAGACCTACTATAATTTAGCTTTATCTGTTATTCTTTGTTTCCCTAAAATATAGTAGCAAGGCTTGGTCCTGTCAACACTGAATTTTAATTGCAAGTTCATGAAGATCACTGCATTAATCTGTAGCTGGACTATCATGGACTTGTTTTTTTTCAGTGCAACTGGCATCTCTACAGTTTCAATCATGTATAGTGATGTTTTGCAACAAGGTGTCATCAGGCCTCTGCTGAGAGAGGCACTTGTTCTTCAGGCTTGAACAAAAGATGTGTTTCAAGGAGGTGTAAACACCTTATTTTAGTTACCAGAGCAGGTGACAAAGGGCTTTCACACCAAGATCTGAAGGCACATAACTCCAGTGCGGACATATGAAGTCAACCACAATATTCATTCCATTCACAAGCTGCATGCATTTAACAGGAAAACAAAACCAGAAAAATTAGTTATGATATAGTAAATATGGCCCATGTCAGCTCAGCAGGAAGGTCTTGGCCAGATCCCAGGAGACAAGGGACCAAAATTGCCATGACCCGTGGGAACAAGCCTACTCTGGTAGAAACACAGTGTCACTGCTGGAGCTACGCCATTTCTAATGGGTCCAAACTGGAGTGGAGGCATATTGCCAGGGCCACATGGAAAAACCAGAGGATGTCAATTCTCCCGTGCCTCCATCTGCGGGTAATTGGTTGAGCACTAAAATTCACAAGGAAAATTTTGTTTTAGAAAGATGATAAAGTGAACAAACAAAAGACAGGAAATTAAAATTTATGTAAACATAGTGGTTCCCAGAGCTACTATAAATGAGCCACATTGCATATATAGATGAAGGCATAAAAGTTAATACCATGTGCAGCAATGCCATACACTAGTGGGTACCCTTGGGACTGTGTTACATTTGCTACGGGACCCATCATTTTGAATGGTTTGACTTTTACACTTTTAAAGCCTCAAAGACAACATTGCACCAACGCCAGGTGGGAATAGGGCATTTGCTGTTTATTTGCTTGTTTACTTAAAAAGAGAAAGGGCTGTTTGAACAGAATGAGAGACAAGTCATAATTTTTCTCACATTGCGTACCCAAGGCAAAAGTTGCTGGCTTTCATCTCAAAAATATCTGAATAGTTTCATTGGGAAAGTATTCTTCCTCGCTGTTTTAGTGCCCACAAAGTGAGGTGACAGGGCAGAGAACAGCTCTCCTGTTAAGATAGGGTAGTGTCTGCTCAAACAATGTATTATTGCACAAAGTAAAGCACAAGGCTTTCCCTTGATAAATGTTGGAGTGCAGAAGGGATCGACTTAGCCATGTAAGCTTCAGTTCTGAAATGCCTAAACTGCTTGGAAACATGCCTTCAGCTCGCTCTTCTATTTTTTGCGAGTGGTTACCCTGAGTTTGATTCTCTGCTCCCTCATGCAGTTGTTGACATCAGTAACATGGGTGTAAAATGTCACCCGATCAGAAGGCAGCCAGCATTCACCTTGCATTTGTATTCATGACTATACAAGGAAGAGGGCAGCAGCAGGTCAGGCCCACTGAGATTCACAGAGATTACTTTGTCAATGTGGGATGTTTATGTTCTGATGGGGTATTTTATAATCGACTCTTAAAACCATGCCACAGCCTATTTGTTCTGGTTTCATGGCAGGGCAGGTTGGAACACAGGAACTGTGGTGGTTGTCCAGGGTCACTTTTTTAATCATTTTTGCTTTTTAAGGCAAAGTGTTGCATTCCCTCCTTCATCTTTTTTGCTCAAAATTTCCAAAATGTAAAACATTTGGTTTAGGATCACACCTGGGTTGTCAAGTCTGCTCACCCACTAGTGCAGGCACTAATGCTTTCCCAAGCCACATAGAAATCGTGCCCTTCTTTTTGTCTTGCACCAGTCCCAGCTTCTTGCCACAGCTTCTCCTTTTTTAGACTGAGGCACCCACAGGCATCCATCACAAGACCTCCTAAAGGCACCCCCTCCCTGTCTCCATCTCTGGTGGGTTGACCTCGACTTTGCACCCGCTCAGCTGTGCTCTCACTCCCACTTTTCAACAGGGCAGGGGAAGAAGAAAAAAAAAAAAAAGTGAATAAACTTGTAAAAGTGGCAGTTGAGAAAAGTTAACAGGCAAAATTTGCAGGGGACATTGCCAGTCTCTGAAGATGATGTGATGGATGTGTATGATCTCCAGGGAAAATATGAGCTGCAGGAGGGAACAAGTACTGCACATGATCCAGGTGCCCTGGTGCAGTGAAACCTGGCCTTGCACCCCTTGGCCATCAGCACCACCTACTGACACCTTCATCTGCTGATGACCTCTGCCCTGCTCCACCCTGAACAGTGCAAGGACAGGCTGTGTGGTGCCACCTGGAGAGCTGAGCCATCTGTGTCTCCAGAGCAGTGGCACTGCTTCCACCCATCCCAGCAATAACCCTGGAATGGAGTCTGTGACAGGGACTTGGTTTGGGCAACAGGAGAGTGACTCATAGAATCACAGAATCATTTAGGCTGGAAAAGACCTCTAAGATCTTTGAGTCCAACTGTTCCCTCAGCACTGCCAAGGCCATCACTAACCAATGTCCCTAAGTGCCACATCCACAGGTCTTTCAAATCCCTCTAGGGATGGGGACTTCACCACTGCCCTGGGCAGCTGTACCAGGGGTAGACAATCCTTTCAGTAAAAAAATTTTTCCCAACATCTAATCCAAACCTCCCCTGATGCAACTTGAGGCTATTTTCTCTTGTTCTATAAAAAACTACATCTCTTGCTGACTTGCTGTGAGGTGGTGGTGGGATTCTTTACCTGCCTCTCGACTTCTGAAAGTTTGTTTGGGTCTGCCCTAACCAGTGTGGGTAACTCAGGGGCAATTATTCCTATCCAAGCACAGGCATCTAGACCAGGTGGCATGACCTGAAATCTGGTGATGTCTTCTTCTCTCTGCTGATCATCTAAAACCCTAAAATAACTTAGCTTAGAAACCATTGAGTGATTTGAAAACATTTTGAATGTTTCTGTTTCCTATTCGATTTCTTGTTCTTAAATCTTTTTTTTCCTTTCTCTATTTAGTGATGGGGCTCATTTCTCATTTTTATGTCTATTGTGACTTGCACAGTTGGGACCCCAGCGTTCATTGATGCCAAACGCTTCATCTAATTAATAATAATAAAAAAGGAGAGTGATATACTCTTTNCTTGTAAAAGTGGCAGTTGAGAAAAGTTAACAGGCAAAATTTGCAGGGGACATTGCCAGTCTCTGAAGATGATGTGATGGATGTGTATGATCTCCAGGGAAAATATGAGCTGCAGGAGGGAACAAGTACTGCACATGATCCAGGTGCCCTGGTGCAGTGAAACCTGGCCTTGCACCCCTTGGCCATCAGCACCACCTACTGACACCTTCATCTGCTGATGACCTCTGCCCTGCTCCACCCTGAACAGTGCAAGGACAGGCTGTGTGGTGCCACCTGGAGAGCTGAGCCATCTGTGTCTCCAGAGCAGTGGCACTGCTTCCACCCATCCCAGCAATAACCCTGGAATGGAGTCTGTGACAGGGACTTGGTTTGGGCAACAGGAGAGTGACTCATAGAATCACAGAATCATTTAGGCTGGAAAAGACCTCTAAGATCTTTGAGTCCAACTGTTCCCTCAGCACTGCCAAGGCCATCACTAACCAATGTCCCTAAGTGCCACATCCACAGGTCTTTCAAATCCCTCTAGGGATGGGGACTTCACCACTGCCCTGGGCAGCTGTACCAGGGGTAGACAATCCTTTCAGTAAAAAAATTTTTCCCAACATCTAATCCAAACCTCCCCTGATGCAACTTGAGGCTATTTTCTCTTGTTCTATAAAAAACTACATCTCTTGCTGACTTGCTGTGAGGTGGTGGTGGGATTCTTTACCTGCCTCTCGACTTCTGAAAGTTTGTTTGGGTCTGCCCTAACCAGTGTGGGTAACTCAGGGGCAATTATTCCTATCCAAGCACAGGCATCTAGACCAGGTGGCATGACCTGAAATCTGGTGATGTCTTCTTCTCTCTGCTGATCATCTAAAACCCTAAAATAACTTAGCTTAGAAACCATTGAGTGATTTGAAAACATTTTGAATGTTTCTGTTTCCTATTCGATTTCTTGTTCTTAAATCTTTTTTTTCCTTTCTCTATTTAGTGATGGGGCTCATTTCTCATTTTTATGTCTATTGTGACTTGCACAGTTGGGACCCCAGCGTTCATTGATGCCAAACGCTTCATCTAATTAATAATAATAAAAAAGGAGAGTGATATACTCTTTGTACAAAAATTTAACTTTTTTTTTCCTAATTCGTGTTCTGTTGAAACAGCTCATTTCTCAAGAAATGCAATTGAAATGTCATTAGTATTTTCATTAGCATGATGACTGATGATACAAGGCAGGCAAGTAGATTTGGGGCCTAGGCTGATAAATGTTCATGACGTTTTCGTAAGTCTGTGCTAAACACTTCAGGAGTCACATGCCAAATGGTTCCAGATCATTTGAAAAAACAGAAGGCTTTCCTCCCCCCCTCCCCTTCTTTAACTCCTGGAATGAGAAACAGCCGCACAGCGATACAGAAATAGCACGGAGAGCCCTGGAAATGCCCACCAGTTGCTCAAAGCTTTTTTTCTCTTCATTGAAACAGTTAATCTTCATCAATGAAGATATTTACTGATGCGACTTTGCCATTTTGTGGGGGATTTTTTCCCACCTCTGAGGATTCACAGCTCTAGATTAAATGGCTCTTTTGTTTGTGGGGAGGAGAGAAATTTCTGTGGAAAAACCCAGCTTAAGACCTAACCATAACTTAGGTGGCCTTTAGAGGCTTTTTTGAGAGGTTGAGCTGGATTTAAGTGATACATGTGTGTAAGCCATCATGGTGGTTTTGCTTCCAGAGTATTTTCCCAACTAAATGGACAATGCAGAATGGATAAACAAGAGGAAATGTTAAGCTTAGTTAGTTATCTCATCATTCTGAGACATATTGCCCTCTTTGCTTTGAGGTAGTTTCAAACACAGATGAAGCAAATTATGCACTTAGGGGTGGCTTATTCTTCTATCTGTTGGGTAGGCTGTATTTATTTCATTGATTCCTTGTGTACATACTAGCAATTATAGAGCTGTATCCTGTAAGTGTTTTTCTCTCACTTGCAATTTTAAATAGATAATTTGATAGATTTTTTGTATTATTATTATTAATTGTTATGCTCTGTTTACTGGAATTAAAAATACATACTCACTTCTTTATAATGTCAAATCAAAGACCCTTGCCATGGGACAGCAAAAATATTTCTAATTTTCATCCTGTGCAACAAACTCACCCTAAAGAATTAGGGGAAGTTTCCACAGTTTAAATTCCCTGCACATATACCTTGATGCGGCCGTTTTGCTTCCCATTCAGGAAAGAGTTGACAGGACAAATTTGTGCTGCTCCTTCATTGGTGACAAGGGGATATTTACGACAACGAGATATCTCCCTACGCACAAGTGACTTTGGGACAAGCAAAAATGAAGGCTCAGGGCTTCAATTCCTTTGCCCACATGTAGTTGTCGACTGTCATTTGAGATGCCTAAGATATCCTGCCTGGCCTCCAGCTGCTCTTGCAGAAGGGCAGAGGTCTTGTCTGAAGCCCTTTATCATATCTATCAGCCTCCCTTGGATGTTTCAAATACCTCAGGGCATTTCAAATACAACCAGGTGCCTGTATAGACTTCAGACTCCTGGCTCAGGGAAGCACCATCCACATTTGAGACTCTCCTTTTGAGTAGGAGGAATTTAAACTTGAGTGGTGGTTTGGCAACAGAGCTTCAGGGGGAGGTTTGTTCCTCTCACCTGAATCTGGATATCCACAGCATAAGATTGCTGTGCGAATTAGGTTTCTCAGCTTTTATTATGGTCAGTGAGAGTTTAGCTAATGGAGCTTGAAACATAAATAATCTTGCACTCAAGTAGACCCAACTTTTTTAGCTGAAGCACCCACTCCATATTCTGACTGCATATTTCATCTTTGTAGCCTTAAACACATAGTTCTTGTGTAAAAACATAGGTTGCAGCCACCTAAAGTGAGATGAACCCCTTATTCCCTTTGTTATTAAAATAAAACACTATCAGGAGAATGTTGAGTACAAATCCATAGATTTATGATGACAAAATTCGAAATACTGAATTTGATTGAGCTGTTTTCTTGGACACTTGTCCGGGTAGAAGAAAACAAGGCCTGAGTGCCTTTTTACACCTAAACTGCTAAATAAAATCCCTTTAGATTTCTTCTTCCCAGAATTCTATCTTTTCTGCAAAACTTCCAAAGCCTGATTTTACAAACAATTACATGAAACTGGGACCTATCCTTGTGTCAATCTATACCAGCATCTAGAGTCCTGAACAAAGAAAATACACTGTTAACCTAATTTCAGGCACAAAGGTTGGAAAGCCTCTGCTTGGCAGTTTCCTAGTGTTCATTGGTGTTTCCACAGTGCCATGACCTGACCAAAATCTCAGTCAGGGTCAAAATTTCATCAGATTCTGTTTCTGTTGCATCTTTCCTTTTGGGCAGTAAAATTCTGCCAGCCCAAGAAAGCAAACATAATTTAAAAAAAAAAAATAGTAATAAATCTTTGCTTGTATAATCTTTGCTTCATCATGATGCTCTCTTAGAGTGGATGTTTAAAGGGAACATATTCCTACCCTGATCCACCATTCTGTATTTTGTCTGGCTGGTGCTATAAAAAATAAGCATATAAGGCTATGGGGAGAGCAGTTCATTTCTTGAAGAACCTATAATATGCTATTTTGGCTCCAGTAAATGTGAAAACTGAAGACAAGCTTGCACCAAAGCCGCGCAGAAAAGCTCTCTGCAAATTTAGCATGACTCAAGCGTAGATGTGAAACCTTGAAGTTGATAGCATAACTCCAAATGTCAGTGGTTAAGAGCATTTAGGGTTTCCCCAGTATGCTCTTTATTCTGGTCCTTGTCAATCTGCTTTTCACACATGTCTGTAATAAGTGATTTCCCTCCTTCAGCTTCTTTCCAATCTATTCTTTGTCTCCTATTTCCATCTATTTCCCTATTTCATTCCACTTTGCACTCTTCACCTCTTTAACCTTTTCTTCATCAGTCAGATCCCTTCTTGTGTCTGTGCTCCATAGAGGCAGTCTCTGACCTTATTATATGTGGTCTCTCTGCCATCCTTCTTACACTGTTATAGGAAGCAACCTCCAGCAAGAATTTTAATGAAAACCACTCTCAACAAAGTATTTCCTTCAGAATTTTCCTTTGAAAAGTGTAAAACTGATTATTTTACACTAAAGTTCTTATCACAGCAATAGTGTATCACTGAGTTTTTTTAACAGGATACAATGAAAAGGATGAACTTGAGGAAAAATTCTGCTTTCTGTATCTGACTCTCTTTTCTCTATTCATAGCAATGCTGAGCTGTTCAGATAAACCTAAATATTGTACTGTATTTGATAATTTTCACATATTTTAGTAGTTTTCAAATGCCATTAGAATAGGGCAAGAATTAAAGTCCTATTTACCATAATGCTGTTAAGCTTCTTTGTTGCTGAGTTTAATTGTCAATAATATGAACTTACCTATACATCTGTTTAAATAGATTCTAGTTTTCATATTACAGTCAATTACTGTGGTTTTCATCATGAAAGGTAAAAAATACCATGTATCTATTGATCTGAAATACAGAAGAGAAGAGAGAAGAATGATAGATGCACTCCCAGTGTGCATTATTTTTCATCTTTGGTGCTGATAAAGCAAACACTCATTTTAGTGATAAATCAGCATTAAGGTGGGATGAATGGACTCAGATTTTAAAACAAAGCCAACATGAGACCTTCTAAAAATAAAAACTCCTCAGTTACAGTCTTCTAGATTGCAGGGTCTCTGGAGACTTCTATTAGGCATTAAGGTTTTACTTCAAATGCATATCATATCCAGAGTATTTCTCATTATATGAATGAGGGCATAGCTTTTTACAGATAAAGAACAAAAACAAAATTATTAGGCTGCCCTGCCTAGCAGGGAGAACACTAACCTAGAAGTCAGTAGCCTTGGATGCTCATATCAGCTCTGACTTTCAGCCCATCTTTATCTCACCTGTCCCCAGGTGGTTGCTGTGGTGTCTTAGCTACCTTTTTCTGCAGGTGCAGTGAACATAAAGGTACAGACCCCTTGGGGGATCAGTTCAGGTATTACTGCCCTGAGTCCAATGGTGGAGGTGCCCACCTGGTTCTCCTCTTCCCCTTTTGTGTAAGAGGATGGGTTGCTGGGTTTGAGCAGTTTACTTTCCCAACACAGACATCACCACAGGACTACTTAACTTAGTGTTATGCAAATATAACATTTAGTTTAGCAGGAAAAGTATATCAGCTGAATTTGTTCATCAAACAGATACTGTCTTTTGCTGAATGCATACACAGGGAGAACGAATCTGCTGTTTCTGGAGGAGCACTGTGCCGTGTTTTCTCAGCAGATGTCTCAAGTTGAACTTGCTCAGCAAGATTTTTGCTAATTATTTTGCTAACTTCTCTTGGTTTTCATCACTTTTTGTACCCTGGATGTGCCTGAAAAATGACTCCCATCATTACACCAGTGCAACCCTTGTGCACCATTCATCCTCCCCCCGCTAGCAACTTGACTCTTCTGCCTGTGCTTCATGCCAGCACTCTCCTACCAAGGCTGCCAGTGTCCCATTTAATCTGTGATAAATACGAACTGCTCTCAACTCCATTTGCCTAGGGGATATCAGCTCTATCTGCCACATTTAAAAATGATCATCCCTGTTGTTTAGAAAAACAACAACTCAAAATACCACCCTTGACTTTTCTCATTACTTACAGACTGAAATTTCCCCATCTGTCTTTCCTCAGCTGTGTTCTTGAGAGAGAAATCCTGTCCTCTGTTTTGTTCCTCCCCAGTGAGCAAATCCTCATCCAGTGCGACAGCTCATCTTGGTGTGACTACTTTTCCTAGGTAGTTCCTTGCTTCTAGCTGCAGGTCTCTTCATTTCTGCCTCTCAGCACACCTAATGGCTTTTTATGTCTTCAAAAAAAGAGCTCAGTCTTCCACCTAACCATCCTCCCTGAAATATGCCTTTCCATTTCACTTCTTTCACAGATTTTAATTTTTCTCCTCATCCCTCTGTGAGAGAATTTAGTTCTTCATCACTGTGTATTAAATGATTCATTCACTGGGATATTTAATGGCAAATTTAATTTCTCCAGCACTGTTGGTCTTTGTCCCTCCTGATTCTGTCAGTCTCCAACAACTATAAACTGTAATTTTTTATTCAATGAAAAGTTTCAGTCTCTGGGTGAGAAGAATCTTTGATTCTGAACCCCTTACCTTAAATCCTTGCTCACATGGCCTGGAATCTCAGAGACTTTGACTCTGAATTAGTCTTTTGACCTTTCGAGCTTTTCCTTCATTAAGTTTATTTATTGCTGTCACCGGTATATAACTACCACGTTCTTCTCCTTTGATCCAGCTTCCACTGGAAATCCTCATTTCACATGTTTGTTACTTTCTGGCATAACAAAATTTGGTGGTTTCTTCCATTACATTTTCCAATCCCAGTCCCACTCTGAAGGGCTGCGTGCCTGGGAAAGGCACTCAGGGGGATTGGAGGTGGCTGGACGGGAGCACTTTTGCAGTCACCTGAGATGACTATCCTGTGCTGTCCTGGAAAGTGAACTGCTTTCACCAGATCCACTAAATGTTCATTTTTGAGTACGTGAAAAACTGAGTTTTCAGACACACACCACTTCATCTCCAGTGACTGAGGCTGTGTGTCCTTTATTACTTGGTCTTCTGACTAACACTCAATATGCAGAGGAGAGTGGGAGAGAATAGTTGGAAGATCCATGATTCTTCCAGTCCCAGCACAAGAAAAAAGGAATCCCAAAGCAAAATCAAAAGGTAAAGATCAAGACTCCATCTGCCAGGAAGTCTAATGCACTACAAATATAGGCTTGAAAAAGACAGGAGGATGGCCTTTTGAAATTCAAATTGCAGTTGATCATCCTCTTAGGCTGCATCCCCAGCAGCATGGGCAGCAGTTCTAGGGAGGAGATTTTCCACCTCTACTCAACTCTGATAAGCACCTGCAGTGCTGTGTCCAATTCTGGAGCCCCCAACACAAGAAAAATTTGGGCCTGTTTTAACAGGTCCAGTGGAGGCCATAAAGGTGTTCAGGTGTCTGGAAACAGGCTACAGAGACAGGCGGAGAGAGCTGGGGAAATTCAACCTGAAGAAGAGAAGGCTCCAGGGAAACCTTAGAGACCCTTCCAGTGCCTAAAATGGGGCTTTATAAGAGAGCTGGAGACGGAATTTTGACAAGTGCATGGAGAGACAGGAAAAGAAAGGGGGAATGGCTTCACATTGACAGAGAGCAGGGTGAGATTGGATATTAGGAAAAGTTCTTCCCTGTGAAGGTGGTGAGGCCCTGGCACAGGTTGCCCAAACTGTGGCTGCCCCATCCCTGGAAGTGTTAAAGGTTACACTGAGCAACCTGGTCTAGTGGAAGGTGTCCTTGTCCATGGCAGTGAGTTTGGAATTAGATACTGTTTAAGGTCCCTTCCAACCCAAACCATTCTGTAATTCTATAATTTTATGGCTGGGCAATGGGGTTTTGAGACTCATCCTGATGATCAGCAAAATAATTCTTCCTTATCCTTTTTCCTCATGGGTTTTAACTTTTCCATCGATAACACTATGTAGTTATCAAGCATTGCATGTCTTTGCATGCAGCTCCACATGGCTCTGGGACCCATGTCCCCAAAGTGGAAGAGGATCTGATGTCTCCACAGACATCCCCACAGCTGTACAGAGCAACAGCAGCTGCTCTGCTCAAGTGACACCTTGAGAGGCTTCAGGTATTCAGCAGTTGCCACTGTGCTCCCTGTCAGGAAACACAATTATCTTCATAAAGAAGTGAAGAGGAAGACTCACACCACATTTCTTGAACTCAGGCACAGAGATTCACCCAAGTAGAAAGGAATGGCAAGATGCATTTAACCTCATTAGTTTCAGTAGGGCTGACTTTGTGCAATCCATCAGTGTACAGATACATTAGGGGAACTAAACTATTTCCACATCTCATTTACATAATGGATGGGATGTGAAATGAGTCCTATGGAGAAGAAGTGCCCTGGAGGCACTAAAGTTTATCACAATATGTAAGAGTTCTTTTAGATCATTGCATTAAATTTCCACTAACAAGATAACAAATTAATTGTCTGTATTACTGTACTAACCCAAAGCGGATAAAGTGTATGATTTCAGCAGAGGAAGGCAGCTGTTTAAGACAGCTTGGTGGTTATAGGAGGAGGCAGAAGAGATTAGTATGTCTCCCAGCTTTTCTGTGCCATGATGCCAGCCCTTACCCTGCCCCTTTAAGAAATCTGGCTCTTCTCTAATCTGATGTAGGACTTGAGCTTTATTAGTGAAGTGAGGGAGAATGAGTAAATCAACTGTATCAGACAAGCCTCAGGACATCTGGAAATTGATCATTCTGCAGAAATAAGCACTCTGTGTTTATTAGCTGGGAGTTCATCACTATCACTTCTCTTTATTCAATTCCTAAGAGATTTCAAAGCTATCATCATAGCATTAGCTCTTCTGACTGTGGTACTGCAGATAAAGATCAGAAGATCTATCTAATGATGGCTTTCTCAGGCTCCCTCTTTCTCTAAAGCTATTCTGTTAAAAAAAAAAATAAAAGGAAAATATCTGGAATTAAATAAAGCAGACTCTGTGTCTTAAATTTTTGCCTGTTGGTAATGGGAGTAATTATTTTTTTTTTTCGTATTATTATTCTACAGGAACTTGGTTTTATTCAGGGGTACATATTCTGCAGAATAGAAAATCCCTCATAGAGGAAGTGGAATTTGAAATTTTTAATGTGGTGCTGAAAAAGGGAGGAAGATAAAAGGACTTAAAGGCATAAAGCAGTGCTGTACATTGAAAGTACAGTTATTTTAAATGATAATACACGTCAAATAGAAGCCAGGGAAATGAATTCCATAAGTTAGAAAGGTAATAATATTACTTTAAGAAGAATAATTACTTTCCTTAACTACATTTATCACATAGTAATTCAGTTCTTCCTTCTGGAATATGATGCAATGCCAAACTTTTGACTGATTTATTTGAAACCAGCCTGAAGAAAAGATTCACCCAGATATGAGGTTTCTTCTCTTTCTTTATTTCAAACTGAGGAGTTATCAAAATGCAAATACTATGACTAACTGCATGTTTAGATGTGCATTCCTGTACAGCTGCATTGTGTAACTTCATTGTGCAAAGACACTGGGAGAAAAAAAATCATCTGTAAGAGTTTTCCAATAACAATGGTCAGATGCATAAACAATATTTAAGTACAGCTGTGGATTTCCAGAAATCTGTGGGGATTACAAATCCAATCCACTGAGCTCTCTAAAGAAAAATTTTCCCTATCAGAAGCTTCACTGAGATCAATTTTTATCAACCGATTTTCTCCGTTTTCCAATGGCAAATTAACATTTATTATCGCTTCTGAATTGGCACTTAGAGTTCCAGCCTGGGTGCACATTGTGCTAGATTCTGTACAGAAATTAAAGAAAGGTGGATGTTGTCCAAGAGCCTTCCTGTATAAGTACAAGATGAGACAAAATAGATGAATGCAATAAGCAGAGTGATCATGATTTAACAGTAAAGCAAGGAGAGTTAATTAATCTATTTGTGCAGAGCCTGGTACAATGGAGTTAGGCCACATTACTTGCACACAATGTTTGCACTTAATAACAATAACAATAATTACCAGGTCTTTAAAATTAAGGTATTAATTATCAGTTAGAGCTCATAAGATGCTTAGTCAGTGAATAAAGAATGCAATAAATCTTGAAGAAAAGGCCAGTTTCGAGTCATATTGTCTTCCCTCACACACAAGCTTTCTGCTAGTCTGCCCTGAACTAGAATTGTTCTCCTCCTGAATAACCCTTTGACTTGAAATTATGGTGATTATTTATTTATAATCTTGCCATCGCTGTTTTAGATTCTTGATAAACTCCTTCATGCCTGCCCTTTGTTTTGAAGCCTCCCATTCTCATGATACAGATAATGATTGACTTCCTCCCTGGTTTGGAGCCAATTGCTCCCTTGCAGGTGCATGTAGCATTGTCTGTGCTATCATTAGGACTCAGGGGAGGGAAGATATGGGTCTTTCATTGGATGAAGAGAGTTCCGATTTGGATGAAATGCACAAAGGTCAACAGATAGGTGATAAATAAGGTCAGAATCAGGCCATCAGTGTACATCATAGAATCCTAGAATGGTTTGGGTTTAAAGGAACCTTAAACACAATCTCCTTCCATCCCCCTGCCATGGGCAGGGACACCTTCCACTAGACCAGGTTGCTCCAAGCCCCATCCAGCCTGGACTTGGACACTTCCAGGGATGGGGCAGCCACAGCTTCTCTGCCCAACCTGTGCCAGGGCCTCACCACCCTCACAGGAATGAACTTCTTCCCAACATTTAATCTAAAACTTCCCTCTTGTAATTTAAAACAGTTCTCTATTTTCCTATCGCTTTCTACCTGTGCAAAAAAACACTCTTCAGATTTTTTATAAGCTCCCTTTAGGCACTGGAAGGTGCTCTGAGGTCTCTCTGAAGCCTTTTCTTCTCCAGTCAACAACATCAGCTCTTCTCAGCCTGTCTCCATAGCAAAGGTGCTCCAGTCCTTCGAGTGTCTTCTCTTTCTGGAGCAGTTGCAAAGGATTAAATAAACTGGATTAATGAGTGTATGTATGTGAACTTTAAACTCTGACTCCCTTGTGATGGTGTTGCAAATGATTTGTTTTCATGTGATTCACAGATGGGTTAAATTAGATACTTCTCCTACTTAAGGGGTTCTGAACCGAGCACTCCAAATGAGAAGAACAGGTCCAACAAAAGGTGATGATACCACACCAGCAGGTCCATCCACTAAAGGAACAGACTTTCCACTACTGCAAAGCCTTGTGAGCAAATTGTTTCACCTCCATGGATTTCCAAATGTGCCTTTGAGTCTCTTTTTGCATACTGGTATCCATGAAAGAAACCTGATGGTTCTTCCTTATTGGTTGGTCCAGATCCATCAATTACTCTTTTTCCTCAATTTAGATGAGATTTTCAGTGAAGAGAGTGACACAGGGTGAAGAATCCAAGTGCCTCAAACACAAGACAGATGTCTGAACCCATGATTCACCAGTGATGAGCTGCAATTGGGCCATGTAGACTTTGAAGTAATTCATTACATTTGTATCTCTTCTGTAGGGGGAGGATTTTCCTCAATCATTTGTATGACCTTGCTAAACCCAGATAGGTGGTAATTGAGCAGCAACTACTTCTTCAGAAGAAACAGAATAAAAATATTGAAAATATTGACTCAACCCAAAGGCAGTAAGCAGCACTTTGGTCTTTGACCTTTAAGCATCCTAGGGTAGTCAATAACCTGGCTGTTAGATGCTGTGCCTGCCACTGATTTTGATTTGGGAGTAGTTTAACCTTGAACCAAGATCCAAGTAACCACGGCAACAGGAAGTTGGCCTCTCCATCCAAGGAGTGGGAATCCATAAATCAAGGTCCCTAATGCAAACACTGTGTGCAGGTAGAGATTTGAGAGGATAAGTGGTTTGTGAGGGATTACCTTTGAAAAAATGAATGACTGTCCCTTGATATGTTGAAACACAGCTTCACAGACTTCTTTTTTTTATCAATAGAGGTCAATAGGTTACAGCTGCATGTTTTCATACGGCTCTTTATAGAGGCCCTTCAGTTTAATTAGAGCCAGATGTTGAATTTATGAGGTTGTTAGCATTATTATGTACCATATGCACGTGCATATATGTGCATGTGCATTGATACATGCACCCAGAAATGCACATTTTCTGTGCAGCAACTACATTCATGGATAAAAAATGTAAAGGCAGAAACTCCAGCACTATGGAGTGGTGAAACCTTAGGTTTGCATATGCACAGTTCCACAGTGGTGAGATCCCACAGGTATAATTACCTAGCCATATATACCAGTTATTCGATGGGACATTGTTTTATTCCATGTATAATGCTCACCTAATGAACAGCTATTTGGTAGTTAGATTTTCCTCTTGTTATGCAGTGCATGACATCATGTCTCATTTATTCCACATTTCTAAGCCTTGGTATGAATAGATGAATGTTTCATGAATGTTGATAATTTTATTTTCACAGGACTGCTCTTGAGATGAGTATATTATTGTTCTCATTTGCACTAGAGAAGCTGAGCAGAGAGAGATTGAAGTTTAATGGATACAATTTAAGATGCTTTATGCTAGGATTGAGGCTTAGAGAGGATGTGTGGTCTAAGAGGCAGAGACTTCTCTGTGTATGTCCACCAAGCCATGACCTGTAGTACTGTCTCACTCATGACCATTTCTGCACTTAGAGCTCTTGCCTCCCTTAAGTCAGATCATGGGTTCATCAGGACTTCTATCCCAAACTGGCCTACTCTGTAGCCCTGTCTTTCAAACACCTCTCACCAGAGCAGTTCTGTGCCTGTGTCTGACAGAAATATCTTCCATTTTTTCTGAGACAACCCATAGATCTGATATTTCTCTTTTCATGGGTCAGAGGCAAAGGTAGGGACTGTTCATAGCAGCTCCAAGCATCTATGAAAGAATATATATAAGGAATTTTTGGTTGGTATCTGGGGAGGCTGAGCACAGCCAACCGACAAAGAAGTTTTTGCACCTGTTTCTGGTTCTGCTTTGAGATCTTGAACTAGGAAAGGAGTACCAGGAGTAGCTGAGGGAGTTGGGG
>VWZF01007251.1:1015-99212 GCA_013396755.1 Sclerurus mexicanus
CCCCTGGCCGGGGCCGCCCCGCTGGCTGCCCGTGCCTTCCCCGCTGCCCCTCGCCCTCGCTTTGCCCCTCCTGGCCCCGGCACTGCCCGCCCCAGCCATGCCAGGCTCGTCCCGGGCTTCTGCCCTCGTTTTTCCCCTCTCAGCTTTTGTCCATAACCTCACCGGACGTTGTTTTCGGGTGTTCGCCTGCTTTCTGTCCTCCCTGCCCTTTTCTGTGCCGCTTCCTTTCCCCCTGTTTTATCCCAGCCGTGCCCAGAGCCCCAGTGTCGCTCAGGTCTGTCTAGGAGCAGTTTGGCTGTACCCACAGAGATCCCCTGGTGTCCCCAGTACCGTCGTGGCTGCTGGGGGAATATTTGCCACAGTTCATCCTTGTCACCTTCTCCAGGTTTCTGTGGCTCTCAAGGACTGTGCACCAGGCTTCCCCTTGTTGCCACCTACTGTTGTGGCCTTACCAGAGAAGGTGCCCTCTGTAACCTTTTGTCTGTCTGTTTGTGCATTTATTGCTTCCATCCAGATGATTACTACTGCAGTTTTTGTCTTTGCAAATAATCACCTTGTTTGTTTCCCAGTAACTTTGCTGCTGAAATCTAACTGTGGCCTTATTGGAGTCCTTTCCCCATCTTTCTTGCTTCCTCTTCAAGTTATATGCCAGCACCATCGTTATCCCTCTATTACCTTTCCCCTTTCAGTTTTCTTCCTCCCAGTAACCATTTCCTTCACCATGTTTTTTTGCCCTTCTGATCTTACTTTCCTGTCATTAAAACCTTCCTTGTGATCTCACCTAATACTCTTTCCTTTCCACATACTCCTTTCCTTTGTAGACTCCTATGCTGGCACCCCCACTCTGTATTTAAATCCTTCAGCTCTGCCTTTAGGCTAAAGGAATTTAACCTTAGGTTATCTGTATCCTTGTCAGTCAGCACTAAGAGAGCAGAGATGACTTACTTGTTTTACCTTGTTTTGTTTTAATTTGTTTTGTTACTGTCTTCCTCAGCAACGTTTCCCCTGGTATATGTGTTCATGTATAATCATGTACCTCTGCCCTAATACCCTGATGCTAGTTGGGGAGGGAAGAGTCTGTACTGGAAATCCTTTTGGCAGGACTGGGAGGAATGGTCTGTGGGGGCCAGAAACACCTAGTGGCCGTGTAACTTGAATTAGGCCAAATAATGTTTGTATTGTGAATTGGTACTTGGTTGATACGGAGTGTGTTTGTGATGCATCTTCTCTGGGGATGTGGTCTAAGATACAGGTACCACAGTAGGCAGTTTTCACTCACGGTGAACCGCTGCAGTGTTGTGTGTTGATGGTTAGCTGTCCGTCCATGCTGCGTCGACACTTTGATGGTGACTCAACTAGAAAGAAGTCCTTTCCCTCTGCTTTGTACCTCTGTTGTTTCTCAGTATTCATTCTCCAACTTATTATTTTATGTCTTTCTTAGTCACCTTGGGTCTTAAGGTTGGTTACATTTCACAGTCATGTCATCACTGCATACTTGAGGTGCAGTTAAAACACTGGACATACTTGTCCCGTGGAGGCATGATGGACACATTTCATTTCTGGAGCAATTTGTATACTTAACTCTAAAATCCAGGTTTGGTGCCCAGCATTAACAGCTTCATATTTTCTCAGCTGGCTATACACAGACCCTAGAAACTCGACAACAACTCAGAACAGCTGAACTGGGCTTCTGATCTGAACTAGCCCTCTGTAGGAAACTTTCCATTCCTATCTAGGGGTCAATAGAGAACACCTAAATTAGGCATATACATCCTGCTCCTTGGCTGACAAGAGAGTTGTGCTGGTTTAGCTAAATGATTCTTCTTCCACCTTACTCCTTTGTACACTGGTTTGAACTGACCTTGTAACCTGGGCCTGTTACTGAGACTGTCAGCTTGAGAAAATCACATTGCTTTAATTTAAATAACTTAAATTCTAAACTAAATGGATGCACATCCTTATTTGGATACTGCTGTGGGGGTGACTTTTTTGAATTTAGCTTATTCTTAGTCTTGGTGAAAGCTCTTGGATTTTAGCTGTATTGTTATGAAAACAGTACTGAATCCTTTAAAAAAGTTATCTCAGATTCTCAGCTTGAAAGTGTTATCTTACAATTTAGGTGTTAAGACCTCTGAGTCCTTCATTTCGTCTGTAGAGTTTCTTAGGTAGTGCCTGGGCTTGTGTAGCCACAGTTATTTAAGTAGAGCCCAGCCTAATGATGAGTCATATCCAGGGTGTCACTGGTTGCATGAATGGGGAATACCTGGAGTCTTCTCTCTTGGCACTGAAGTTTGGGTTTTTTTTAATTATTAGAAAACCTGACAAAATCCTAGTGGATGAAAGCTTTAAAGATGTTCCACTTGCACTTAGAGGTTTTCTGATGTTGAGAGGGGTGTATTATGAACATGAAGTGAGGGGATTTCCTAGTAAGAGGCCAGAGTGTTGCAGATGAATACCAGTGTCATAGCCTTTTCAGCCAGGATTTTCTAACTCGTCGAGGGCAGGATCAGGTTAAAGTATAAAGTGGCAGAATCAGTGCTGGTGTTCAATGAGGCTCAGCTGTTGTACTTCCTGGGGCTGTCCAACAGGGTCTGTTTGTGTGCCTCAGGGGCAAAACAGGTTGGGTGTCCCACTTGGATGGGCATGCCAGGAGGACATGCACGGGCAGTCCTAGCAGCCTGCAGGTTGATACAGTCTTCCTGCTGCACGGGGCTGGTAGAAAGAATGGTTTGGAACATTTGGCCTTGGAAGTTCTGTGTGTGCTTCAGGAATGCATGAACTTGCTTTAAACAGGACACCTAGATGCTAGTGTGTTTTTTAGGTAAGAGTAAACTAATAGAAAATTTTTAGTTACTGTACTTTTTGAGTTAATCTCCATGTAAAGAAGTGGTTGTTAGAACCAACATTTAGAGGCCTGGATAAGGGTTATAATCTCTACAGTGCGCAAACCTAAACTACTGGTTTTTTTAAATTTGTCATGGAGACCATTGAGTTTCCCTTGCTTGTTAAGGGAGAATTTTCAGTAAGGAAAAGGCAAAAAATGTAATGATTGGAAAATTATAGAGACCTGTTTAGCATGTCTCCTTAAGTGACTTGTCTTTTATTATGGGAGTTGTAGATTTTTCAATGGAAGGACTACTACAGATTGACTGTTGGTGTTTCTGTAATGCTGCAGTTCAGACCTGTTACAGACATGACTAAATGACTTGGTAATAAAACTGTTCTGAGTTGATGTGCCCTGCTGTAATGCTGTAACTTGAAGTCTTTAATGTAACTACAGAGATAGAACTTTGATTTAAACACTTGTTGCATTATCCTGGCTGCTGGGAAGAGCACTGGTTTAGGAAATAATGTGTGTCCCAGGGGGTAGTTTTCTGTCACTTTTCTTTTTACCCACAGAACCGCTGATGTCACAAGAGTGAACCTCTTCATGTTGCTGCCTTACCTCTTCTTATAAATGATACAGGTCAAAATCAAATACGTATTTTTTTTAACTAAACCAAACATGACTCCATCCTCCTTTATATAATGTAGTATTTTTCAAATTCCTCTTCATCTGTGAGCCTCAGAAAAAGAAATGAAAATAGGAAAATGATAATTCCATTTTGCACTTCAGGAAATTGGTATAGAGTCATATGTAAATTTTTTACCAGAGTTGGGGTCTCTTATACTTTAGCTCTCCAAAATTGCACTTTCTTTGCCAGTTGTATCCTGAACTTGTAAAAAGAAGCAGGTGATTCTCACCCTCCCTTCTGCTCTCATGTGACGCTGTCTGGAGCACTGTGTCCAGCTCTGTGGCACCCAGCACGAGAAAGACATGGACCTATTAGAGCAGATCCAGAGGAGCACCTCAAAAGTGATCAGAGGGTTGGAACAGCTCTCCTGTTCAGCCTGGAGAAGAAAAGGTTCCAGGGAGACCTTATTGAGGCCTTTCAGTGTTTAAGGGGTGATTATAGGAAAGATGGAGAGAGACTTTTCACCACGCCCTGTAGTGACAGGACAAGGGGCATAAGTTTTAAATTGAAAGAGGGTAGATTTATATTGGATAGAAGGAAGAAATTCTTTACTGTGAGCGTGGCACTGGAACAGGTTACCCAGAGAAGCTGTGGATGCCCCATCCATGGCAGTGTTCAGGGCCAGGCTGGATGGGGCTCGGCAGAACCTGATCTCGTGCAAGATGTTTCTGCCTTTGGTGGAGAGGTGGGAACTAGGTGAGGTTTAAATGTCTCTTCCAACCCAAACCGTTCTATGGTTCTTGAATAAACGGAGTAACTTTGATGTGGTGCTCTTCCAAAAACTCAGGGAAAAAGTGTGTATCATCTTCCTTTCCCCTTTTGATTGTTCTGGTTTTGGAGTCGGAAGGTTCGCTGTGGTAACTTGGTCCAGCAGGTACGAGGCATTGCTTGACATCAGTACTAAGAATAAAGGGTCAAATACGTTTTCTCTGGTGTCTTTGCAGTTATGCACTAGACTTGAATATCAGTTCAATACCATTGGCTTCTGTTCTGCTTTAAATTAGAAACACACAGAGGTGATATAAAATGCTCCTTGTGTCTGGATTTGTTTGGATTTGCTCTAGTTAATGTTGCTGTATGTCTCAAGCTTGGGGTTACTGTGAAGAGAAATGGAAAGTTTATTTACAGGTGGGATGGTTGAGGATCATGATGGCGGAAAGTTTTTGCAGTGCAGGCAGCTTCTCACTCTGCTTTGGTCATGTGCTTATCTCTTTAAGACTCATGCATGCTTCTCTTCTGCTATTTTATTGGAGTAGTTTTGCTACTGGGACCCAGATGTATTTGATTCATTAATATACAAGGTAGACAAAACTTAATTTTTTAAATTTAAAGCAGGGATCTACAAGAATTTGGGTTATTAGTAATGCAATTGCAGCCGTAGCTGAACTCGTAAACTTCTTGTTTGTATTTTTGATTTGCATCCAATGTAACTTCGTTTTTTGTTGCTCTGCGTGGTTAAGGTTGGACAATATCTTAATGTGGATTAGAGTTCAGAACTGAGGCTGCTGATGTGACCTTAGCTCACCCTGTTTTGCTGTGTAATTTAAACTTAATTTCATGTGTAAATTTGCAAGCTCCTCTAATCTCACAGCAGTGGAGACTGTCACCTGGAAGTTTTATCTCAAGTTTGGAGGACTGAATTAGGAGAAAAAGAGGATTATAGGAAATAGTACTTGTTTTGTTAGCTGTTTGTGTTTTCATCTTGCTTTCCTTGGTAATGATTTCATGGACAAATGCTCTTTCTTCTTGGTAGCCAAAGGATAAACTTTTCACTGTACAGTTGAAAATGCTTTTTTAGAATGTTCGCATTTTCTTAAGAAAACAAACTGTTCTTTTACTGTCCTTTCTTCAGAGATAACTTTGGAATAGTTTTGTTATCTCTGAAAGTGTGCCTTTGCTAGGGTGCCATGAGTAATAGGGGTAGTATAAAATTAAATGTATATCCTTAAGTAATTAAATTGACTTTGTTAGATTGTAATGCAGACTTGGCTTTAAAACTTAATGGTGCAAGTTTAATCAACAAAAAGGAGGATTTAAATGTGGCTGCTAGGGATGTGTGTCAATTTTTACTTTTAGGAAATTAAGGTAAATTGTTTTACTTCTGTACCAAGGGTGCCTGTTGCAGTCATTAGAGGTCAAAACTGATTAAAAGTCTGGTGAAAATGATACTGAATTTTAGCAGAACTAACATTTTGTGAGGTATAAATTCTTCGCTGTAAGCTAGTGCTGTTGCAATTCAGATTTTGTAGTTGAACCGTAAAAATTACCTACGAATCTCTTTCTACGCTTTAATGAGAGTTCTCGTTCCTTTTTGCACGGGCTGTGGAAGTGAGTCCGTGTGCCTTGTCAGTATTGAGGCGTCTGGAATGAGCCCACGGGGGCTGTACTGTTCATTGCTAGCAGTGTTTGCAGCATTACACCGCAGAAGGGCTCAGAATCACTAGCATGTCTATCTGTGCACTTAATGTAGACCTGATTTAGAAGCAAAATAAGAAAACATAGGGAGTGGCTTTCTCGGGTCGTGATTTTGTCACACACAGGAAATGTGAGTAACTGCATCAGTCCTTCGTGGTTGCAGTCTTTGTCGCTTCCGAACGAAACGTTAGTATGAAGGTGAATATAGGAGGAAGCTCTTCAGTGGTTAAGCTGTGCTGTTATGGTATATTTGAATGTCTGAAAATACCGGACTGTTTGCAAGATGAATTGGTGTGACCACCATCTTTATTTATAAATTGAAGTGGCAAACTGCGTTGCCTTCATCAGTTGAGCTCTTGGAAAAATAACAAGATGGACGATGCTGTAAAATTAGCAAGCTGTGGGGAAGAGATCCAGCCAGAATTGTTTTACTCTTGTTAGCAACACGTTAATGTTGTTTTAAAATTGTTGATAAGAACTGCTTCCTACCAAAAGCATGGGTAAACTATATGGAAATATTATTGCAGGTGAAAATTCCTGGTTGTGTCTTTACAGATCAGTATGAACGTGTATGTTGTGGTGCACTGAGTGCTGTTACAATGGGGGGGGATCTGTGTTGTGGTTCAGAGGCCCTGGGGTTTCTGGTGGAGCTCATGCTGTGTTTGAAGCAAACTCTGAGACATACCAGGGTTTTCTTGGTGGAGATCAATAGGATCTTGTTGTTTTAGCTTATTAAGTTGGATTTAGTTAAAGTTTTTATGTCTGGTAAGAGCTTTTGGGAAAGCAGTTATGTGTAAGAGTTGTCCTTGGAGGATCATTAAGGGCTCTAAACTGGCTCCCTGCTGCTACTGCTTTTTTTCTTTTTTTTTTTTTGTTTTAACTCTCTGAGAAAGCAAGGTGTATTAATCTGTCTTCTGCTTGGCGTGTTTGGCATCCAGCATTGAGTTTTCATGGCTTTTCCTCCCTCGTTTTCCTTTTCTGAGTCTGACTGATTCAAGAGGTATATCTTCATGTGCATTGTCCTTCAGGGCTTATATTTATTTGGGGTTTGTTGGGCTTTGTTTGGGTTTTTGTTTGCTTGTTTGGTTTCATCTGGATTTTTATCCAGGTTGTATCATATATATGCTTGAGCCAGAGAGAGAATGGGAATACTCAAGCCCTAAATGAAGTCATTGTTTGAGAGGTGCAGTAGTAACTGCTCAAAATTTACACAAACTTACATGACCTAGTCTTAAATTACTAGCGAATCAAGCGTACTTGCTCCTACTCTGAATTTTTTACGTATTTTTTTTTTAATGCTGCACAGAATGTTTTCATCACCCAAAGACAACTTTTGGAAGGGAGGAGTGTATGCATGCATACATTTCTGCCTTTTTCTCATAATAAACTCATTTAACTCTTGAAAATAAGATGAGCTAAAGCTTTTGACACTACATGTAAATCAGTATTTTGTAATAATACAGGGGAGAACTGAACATTGTAATTTTCATAATGTGTCTCTTAAATATCTTTATTGAAAAGGGAGGAAAGATTCTAATGTTTCTCTTCTGGTACTGATGTGATTTCTGGAATAACCACTTTTTACAGTAGTTGTGTCATTTTGCTGGGGCACAGTGAAAATGTCTGCTACAGACAGATTCTCCAGATGTTGATTAATTACACATTTGTAGCATATGAAGTGCAAAGGGCATTATGCTTTCTCCTAGTCTTGCTTCAAGGATTGTGTCACGTTGCACTCATAAACTGTCTAATTTATAGTCCTTATATTTAATGACCTAAAATATTTCTGGGCAAAAATGTGAGTGCTGAATAATGTTGCATGCAGGACCATGGCTCAACTAAGCTGTGTTACAGTTTCGAGCTCATAATGGTAACCTCAACTGAAATCAAGTAAACACAGCATTAATTTGCAGGTACATGGATATGAAAGGTGTCTTTGAAATCATAAATTGTGAGCGCAAGTGATTATAGGGACTAAACAGAATTATTTCTCCTGTCTCTTTCCACTCCATCAAACCAATGCGTGCTGGAGTGGAGGTTGCGTCCTTAACGAGTCAAGAGACAATTTTTTAACCTGGACAAATGTTCCAAGAAATAGCTTATACATTGTGAAGGCAAAGAAGTAAAATGTGAAAGCAAACAGTTTTTAAATCTCTCCCTGCCTTATACTTTAAATATTTATACTTCTGTAAGTATATACTTATATATATAAGTATACAAGCATGTACTTATGTGTGTCTCCTAGCACTTACATGTAATTAATTGCGTAGATTGTGTCTTACAGGCTAACTTGCAGCCGAGGGAGGTGTGTTGTTCTTAGCTCTGTACTTTGCATTTGCATGCCCTTTCAAAATGTGTGTGTTTGCCTGACTTCAAGAGGAATCTTAAGCCTGGTTTGTAGTATTTTTGATTGGCAGTGTCCTATCTGTGAAACTGTCCGTGTTTGGTAAGGGAGAATATTAAATTGATTGCTTTGGGTACAAGAGGGGTTTGATTTATTTTTTCGGTATGTTTTGTATCCATCCTAAAGCTGAAGACAATAGATGTGCCTTTGGAAGCTTATTTTAGGGCAAAAACTTGCCAAGTATTTTGATAATGGTAATACTTAAGGGTCACTTCAATTATAGCCATTTTGAAATTTATGTGAGCTACAGTATGAACTAACATTCAGTGTCTTAAGCTGAACAAGCAAACTGTTTGTGCTAAACCAAAGATCTTATTTAATGTGCTTCTGTTTTAGTTTTTTGAAAATACTTGTTGTGTGCTTGTGTCATCCAGCATTCAATCCATATGGAGTACCTTGGGTCACCTGAGGAGGTGCCTTGGCTCCAGGTAGTGGTAACAGAGACTTTGAGGGAGTCGACTGGTTGGGAACCTTACTGAGTGTTGCTGTTTGTTGAACCCAGGAGCATCTGTTGAATTTTTGGGTCAGACTTGCTGAAATACAGGAGAGCAGGATCAAGTAAGTTCAGAGTCAGACTGGAAAAATGGGTAGGAAAGAGTTTGGCAAGAGGAATTTCATGATGCATTTTTAAGGGTGTGACTGTATTAAACTTACTCCTTTTTCTTGTCTTTTGAAGCCAAAGATTAAACGTTCATTATGCTTTATTCTTTCAGCACAGAAGGCTGATATTTTGCTTTCAGCAGCCATTAGAATGAACATGGTTCACTGCACCAGTTTTTACAAAAGATACCAACCTGCACCCACTGTCCAAATGAACTAGTACTGTATTTTTGTTACTGGGAAACTTGCATTCAGTTTTAGAAAATGCATTTGAGACAGTGTACAGAGGTGAAATTATGACTTTTAATACACATGCCTGTACACTTTGGAAACTTCTTAACAGTAAAGGTCTTTGAACTTATTTTTAATGACATTAATTCTACCGTAGCTTATTAGGGAAACTTGCTTCTCTTCCCTGATGTGTTTGTTTTTAGTATGATTAAATCTGGTC
This sequence comes from Sclerurus mexicanus, assembly GCA_013396755.1. Taxonomy (NCBI): domain Eukaryota; kingdom Metazoa; phylum Chordata; class Aves; order Passeriformes; family Furnariidae; genus Sclerurus; species Sclerurus mexicanus. The sequence goes on from VWZF01007251.1 coordinate 10,401, forward strand.
AACTTAGCTCATGCTATTAGACATGACAAGAATGTTCTCCTCATCCTTGTCATGATGTGTATGTAATGAAAAAGAGGGAATAACATTTCTTTCAGTCCTTCGAGGCTGTTCTAAAATTTTGGTAGAAGCGTTACCTTCTTTTGTTTTGTTTGACTGTTTTAGTTGCAGACTGTTTTAATTGAAGTGCAGAGGTGGAAGACTGGATGGTGTTGGACACTGTCATCCTGCTGCATCACACTGTGTATACACCATCTGGGAACTTTGGGGATGATTTTTTTCATGTAAATGTAGCTGGTCCTGAAGCTGTAATGAAATCTGGGTTCCTGGTCCAGGGCTACAAAGGGGATGTTGCAACTTGGGCCGGTGGTCTTGTCCTTGAAGCAGGTCAGCAGCGAGCCTGATCCCTTTGGGCAAGAAAGCACAGAGAAGATGACAGTCAGTTTGAGACCAGCTTGTGCATAGTCCTGCCAACAGCACTTTGCCCAAAGTGAGAGATGCCACTAATGTAAAGGCTATGACTTAATGTTGGGGTTTAATTCACCTACAGCAATTCCCCGTGCTCTTGGCAGTTGTGCACAGCCTGGGCTCTCAGCAATCTGACTTAGGCACTTTTGCTCCCTCTTTTTAAGTTCAGCCATTGGGATGTTGGGTTAAGAGATGCAGAGGTACTGCTGTGGACCAGATTTGACCTTGGAGAATGGTTTGCCTTGCAGAGGTTCTTTTGTGTGTGAATCACAAAAATAGCACTTTTTCATATGAAATAGAATTTCATTTTTTCACTTGGTGTTCATGTGTAGTAACAACTGTGCTGAGTAGCATAGCCTTGTTTTACCCCTCCTTTCTCTATATATTTAATGGCATAGGTTAGTTTAACTGCTAAGTACAAATGGTTGCTTTCATTTTTTGGAGTTGGAAGTATTCCTGTGTAGTGAACCTTTCCTCCTGTTAAGGTAATATATCAATAATTACCTTATTATTTTTCTACACATGAATAAATCTGCAAAAAGAAAAAAAATAATAGTAGCTTCATCTCTTGCTCCATTTCCTGATTGTGTTAACTAGTAATTAACTGGAAGAGGTGGATTATTTGACTCTAGGAAGTCAGTGAGATGGTGCTGTCATTCTGTATTCATTTCTTTAATTGCAAAATCCAAATTGGAAGCCAGCCAAAGGATAGTGATGTAATGTCAAATGCAGTGGAATTTATTACTTATAAAGAATATTTTTATTTAGTGGACTGCATGAGAAAATAGAAATCAAAATTAAGTTCTTCTTCATGGTGCTGTTTTTATGGCTACGTCCTGACTTAAATACAGAGGGTAACTTCAGGGGGAGGGAGGCAAAATTAATACAGTGTGAAGGAGGAACACCTTGAGTTTAAAAAATCCTGGGAAAAGGTAGTATTCATAGATGCACCAGGGTACCTAAAGACTAGAGATGTTTAATTATAGAAGAAGGCTAAATATTTCCTTCATCGTAGAGGGGGAAACTCAACATCTGCTGGTTATGCTTTCTGCTAGCTAGCGAAGGGTTGGCCTTTTGTTATAAGCTTTTATACAGCAGTGAAATAATTCATGTTAGGTACACCAAAATGATTTTACTAAAATGCACTCTAGAGCTTGCTTTTGGCATATTAGTAAGAGAGCAGTGGTCAGTTTTCACACACACCGCAGCCATCACAGGGTTGCAGGTTCATAACCATGTCTTCTCTTGCTTCTGTGGAGAGTTCAAATAGTATCAGATTTAAGGAATCGAAAAATTTCTGCTCTCCTGGTTTGTAGACAGTGAATTAACTTTCTTGCTTTGCATTGCAATGCTGACTTCTGATCATAGTCCAAGACTGTGGGTGTGTAACGTGCGCAGAGTATTTCCCGCAGTGGAGGTGAGTGGCCACTCCTGGACCTTTGTTCTTCCCTGTGTTTCATTTCTCAGTTGTGAAAGTCTGTCATCATTAGTACTGCAGAAGGTTCTTCGATTTCCAGAAATTGAAGAAGTTAAACACAAACAAGGTATGATCTAGATTACACTTCAGCATTATGATATGTTATTCTCATCTGTCTTTAATAACTTGTTTGCTGTAATTATAGAAGCAAAATGGCAGGGTTGAATTTAGGTGTGTGTTTTCTGAGATTTATGTTGATTGAATTCTTGGTTTTCCACCTAATTCTCTGAGTAATTGTTACTCATGTGAAAGAAAAACTAACTACGTAAGCAGTTGTGTGTCAGATTAAACTGAGACAGGACTTGTTGCTGAGACTGATGTAATGAAAATTCTTCTCAGTGTTTCTGCTTAGAGCTTGAGATTCAAATGCCTATGGGTAATGGGAAAGTAAAGGACTATGAGGAGTGGGAATTTCTCTTACTGTAGTAAGTCATTGACTGAAAAAACTGACGAAATGTCTTCATCTTAGCTGGTCTTTTTAGGGTCCAGAAGAGGCAGAAGAGAGCTACAAATAATTGGGTGGGGTTCAGGGAGGATAAAACAGAATACTTTTTCTTTGAAACTCTGTGAAACCTGGAGTGGAACATAGAATAGTCTGGAAGTGGCTGTGAGAAAGCACCTGTGACTTACTGTAGATCCTGGAGGAATATCTTTACGTTCTGCTGCTCAGAGGTCAAAAACAAATAATAGGATTTATCTGGTCTTGGCCTATACTATCTTTGAAATTATGGAAGGGTTCATATGAGCTTGTATGACTGGTTTGTCATAAAGCTGTATTGTCTATAGAAGAATGGAGAAACATTATGTTTCACTGTGTTTTGAGTATTTCAGTCAATGAGCTCTAGGGTACAGAGTAACAGGATGGTTTGGACTGGAAGGGACCTTTAAAGTTCATCTAGTCCAACTTCCTTACTTTGGGTGGAATTACCTTCCACTAGATGAGGTTGCTCAAAGCCCCATCCAACCTGGCATTGAACACTGGCAGGGTGGGGCACCCACAGCTTCCCTGGGCAGCCTGTTTCAGTGTCTCACCACCACCCTCACAAGAAAGAATTTCTTCCTTCTGTCCAGTCTAAATCTACCCTCTTGTAATTTAGAGCCCATTGACCCTTGTCCTGTCACTACAGTCACTGGTAAAAAGTCTTTGTCTTTCTTATAAGCTCCCTATAGAAATGAAAAAGCTGCAGTAAGATTAAGTTCGTTCTGACTTATTAAAACCCTTATCTGTGGGCTAATATTTTTAATTGTGCTACCATCTTTGTTATTTTTTTATATCTTAATTTTGTTGCGTTGTTGGATAAGACATGTAAAAATTGGAAAAATACTTTTATGGACTTGTGTAAAAATGGATGTTCTCTGCTTGATGTTTTCAGTGGTAATTCCAGGTGATTGTTTTCCTACTCTGTCATTTCACGAGCTTGATGAATTGATAACCATCTTTTCACTATGTTCCAAACTTTGTGCACTTAAGACCCATGGGAGCAGTGCATTTTCTTAGTTTCTGATTTTTTCAGTCACAGTTTGCACAATATTTATTCTCTGTACTCCCATTCGTAGTTTCTTCTTCTCACCACTATTGACTGCATGTTTTCTTGCTTTTAAAATGACATTGAAGGAAGTGGTGTTCTTTTAGCAAAGAAATTAATTTAAATATGTGTTTACCATATAGAAAAAAACCTCTGCTTCCAAAATACCTTGAGCTTTCAGGTTACCTGTAATAAAACCTCAATTCTGGAAGAGTTATTGATAACTCTTTTTCTTTTAAGAAGAAGTTATTTGTAATATCTTCTGGTTAAACAGAAGAGCTGTTTGTTAAACAGTGAGCTACCACAGTGAGAACCCAGAGCTGGTTGGAAATGCTGGAGTTTTACTGGTGTATGGGGAGAAAACACTTCTTGGTAAGATAGTGCCTGCTGCTTGGAAAGGTTTTTCCTGTTATGTTTTATGATCAGCATTAGTTTTGTTGTCAGCTGCACTGACCTAAGCACCTGCAGCCTTTGGACAACTCTGGGCACTAACGATCCCATTCTGCTGAATTGAAAAGTTACAGTCCTTGGTTTTGGTATTTCAGAGCTCATCATGGATTCCTCATCTATGTAATTGATTAAGTTTCAATAAAATAATTTTGTATTTTTAGTGTGAATGAACTCAGACTGTCGTATAAGGTGTATATTTTCTCTTTTTTTTTAGGTTATCTTCCTGGGAAACATCGCTTTTTGCATGTAAAGAATATCTGACTGAGTTCCTGCAACTGAGTTTAGAATGTTACTTGACTTGTGATTCTGATGGAGGAATAACCTGATCTCGGGCTGCTGCACTGGAAGACTTTACAGGAAATACAAAATGTCATCGAATAGGAGTCAGAACCCACATGGACTTAAACAGATTGGTCTTGACCAGATATGGGATGACCTTAGAGCTGGAATTCAACAGGTTTACACCAGACAAAGTATGGCGAAATCCAGATACATGGAACTCTACACGTATCCTAATGTCTGTGGCATTTGGTACTTTGCCTGTTAGTAGATTAGAGGTAGCTTTTTACTTTTCAAAACTCAGAATTGCTTCAGAACTATTTGACTTAATGGTTTTTAAGAATACATATTTTTATTTTGAAGATTAGCCTTTTCTACTCAATATTACTGGCAAATAAGCAGGAACATTCTGTGGTCTGGAAAACTGACTTCCATAATTACTCTGGCTGCCTCTGTATTTCAGGTTTGATTACTATTATTTTTGACAGAGCAGATGTTTGAAGTTATTTTGTTAATAGGCCTAATTTTGAGTACACAGTACACACAAAGAAAACAGAAATTCTTGTTCCTTTGTGTGTTAGTCTCTGGCATTATCCTGCAGGTCTTAGGTACAAGTAAGAATGTCCAGTAACCTGAAAAATTTTTCAAATGTCATCCTTAAAGTAATACTTTACTCTTGAGTTGGTTTCATAACAGGTCCGGTGGATTTCTCTTTAATTCCTAGCTTGCATCAGAGAGCTATTTCCCAGCATCTCCCCACTCTGGGAGTTGTTACAAGATGTTAACATCCTTGTATGACTGTGCTGAGGTACTGTTTGGAAGACTGTAGGAAGCTTGTTTCTGTCAGGTAGTGCATAAGGATCTTTTGTAACTAACCTGAAGGAGACACGTGCCTTGTGCTGTATTATGGCTTCGGTGTTTGACTTCAGGATTTCACTTAGAAAGCGAGAAATTCTTTTGCATTCCACCTATGTGGTGGCATGTAAATGGATGGGGTGAGGAACCACCTTTGCTTTGCATTTGTTGCTCTGTGTTGACTTTTGTAACCTTGTATTGCTCAGTAGAGTAAGCACTGCTTAGGAAGGTGGTGGGACAGCGAAGTGTGTAGACATACGATAGAGGAAATGATGACTGAATAATTTCATATCTTTAAGTAGTTCTGCTATTTTTCTTTATCAGTTTTTAGAGTTCTTTTATTTTAACAAAGTTGTTCTGATACATAAACTAGCATCTAAAGCTCTTGTTGGCACTGATTTGCGAGTAGAGCATATAAAATTTCAGTCTGTGTTAATTTTTTTGAAGGGACGGAGCTTTTATAAGAGAAAGAGGAGCTTGATGGCTATAAAGCAGTCGATTCTGTAGTTCCCTGGACTTTGTAAGGAGGTACTAAAGTTTTTCTGTACATGTGATCTCAGCATCAGTGTGTCATCTTCTCTCTCTGTGCCTGCAGGATTCGTGCTCCTGTAGGCAGTGGGAAAAGCCCTCTGATCAGTCTGCTGAGAGTTTCTAGGGTACTTCTTTAGTAGCCATGGGAAGATGTAGTAACATTTGTTCAGGGTCAGAACTTTTCCTAAGACTTCAAATTACTGATTTCTTGCAGTGCTGGGTTCCACATTGTTCTTGACTCGATGAAACCAGTTTACAAAAGTTGAATGTCTGATAGAAATTTGACATGTAGTAGAACCTCAGAGTTTTTGCTTCTGAGCGCCTTTAATATATTCTTGTTTGTGAGATCTGTTAAAGCAGGGCAGCTGAAGACTAAGTGCTAATTATAATGATAATGGTAAAACATTGGCTTTTTGTTTTTTCCCCTCCTGACGTTCTCAAATATTCTTGGAATGAAGCTGTAAAAGGGATATACTGTCTATGAACTACTCAGCTCCTTGTTGCTGCTTCAAGGAGTTGTTGGGTTTGAAACTCGGGACTGTTTTTGTTACTTTCCTAAGTGAATTAATTTAGAGGATAATTTTGTTGGTAAACTTTGATTTGTGGATTAATATAATAGTTGATAACTCGGAACATTTGACACTGGTTAGGCTGAGGTTTTGATCGACTGTCAAGATAATGCATTTTGCATCCTATACCAAGTGCACATGTTCAAAGTTTTGCTTAAAGGATTACTCCCCTTTCAAATGTGGTAACTAATATATTTGCTCAGTCTTTGTGTACAACAAGTCCAGTAGATCGATGTACTTTGACTTGAGGAAGCTCTGCCTATCCAACAGCTTAATTTGGAAAGGAGAACAGATGCGGATGGGTTTCAGCTGCAGTTGTAATTGGTCTGATGATCAGCCTACTTAAAGGATGCTGGGTTTTGTGCAATGGCCAGTTCAGTCTTTCCTCATCCTTTTTTGTCCTTTTCCTCCCTTCCCATCCCCCCTTTTATTTTTTTTTTTTTGTCAGGGTATTACTCCTGTAATGGGTTCCATTTCATGCCTCTAATTTATAAGAGGAGGAGAACCATGCATGCAAGCAAACCTACCTGCAATCCTGGTATCTGCTAGTGATTTTTTCAGTCAGAATTGATTGGAGATGCAGAAGTTTTTCTTGTGCCTTGGTGAAGTGCATCTGGAAAAGAATTAGAATAGTTATGCACTCCAGAATGTTTGTATCTCTATCACACCTGCACTCATTTTCTTTGTTCGGTTTCTCTTTTTGTGAGACACTTGAGTCAATCTCAGTACAGGCCAGAGCTTGTACTTCAGGTGGGGTTTTTTTCCCCTTTATTTCAGTGGGAGAAGAAGGAGTTTGATTATTCCAGGGGTTTTCTAGATCTGAGAATACTGAGAAGGTGAATCAAAAATCTTGTTTCCGAATGGTGGTTACCAAGGTCGTCATCCCTCCTTTTTCTAATTTAAATTTCTTTGTACTTTTGATTGCAGGATACCTTTTTTTTGTCAGATCAGATGATCATCTGTTTATTTACTATGTGTTTTGGGGGTTTTTGTGTTTGGGGCTTTTTTCCCCATATGTGAGATTCTTGAAAACGAAATTTGGATGCTTTTCTGTGCCTTACCCAGATATTAAGTAATTTCTAGTACTGAAGTGCCCAGTAGCTCCTACAGCAGTAACTAACATCATCTGACAGCCTGTATTCCAAGCTAGCATAGAATTACATGCCAAGTGTTGACTTCATGCAGAAAAGAGGAACAGTCGATAAAATTAACAGTAGATCTAACAGCACTGCTGATGTTGGCAGCCAAGGGCCTGTTTACCTGGCGTTTCCATTTAGTGACAATTAGTTTGGAGGCTGTGAGCCACAGCTCTGCCTTGTAAAAGTAAGTGTTGGAGCAGTATATGCAGCCAGAACATCTCTCAGCAGCATCAGTGTCTTTGGAAGAAACTTCCAGTCACTGTCCAAGAGAGGACTGTGCTTGTGTGTAGCAGCTTATGAGTTTCTGTTTTGAATTATTAGCTGAAGACCTATTACTTTGTTGCTAGAATTACTCAGCTCACTCAATTATATTGCTGTAAGTCACTTGTCTTTATGGGCACCTGTTCTTAACTCCATTGGACAAGGATAAAATAGTCATACAATCTTGTGTTATTTTCTTCTTTCTTTGCCCCCACCCCAAAGGTGATACCTGTTTTTCAAACTAATCTTACGGTGAGCCTGCAGTTTATTTTCCTGAGGCCTCATGATATGAGAGGATGAATTGGGATTTGCTTACATTTGTATTTAAACTCTGCAGTGGAGAGAATAAAAGGGTTTTGTTAATTTTCTTGGTTTATGTATCTTAAGCAGATTCTCAGACCAAGTAGTAGACTGTCTGAAAACTTTCCTGCACTATTAAAGTAGTGTGATTTTTCTCAGAAACTTAGACAAAAAACTGAGTAACTTCCTAAAATACTTCTTTTCTTCATCCAAGCACACATCAACTTACCAAATTTCAGATATGAGTGGTGCATGGAAAGATTAGGGTTGTGCTTCTGTTTTGAATGTGTGTACTTTTTAATTGAAATGCCAAAATGACCTCTTTTGACACAAACTAAGTTTAAAGAAAATTCAGTTGGGAAAAATAAGACTGTTTAGGGATTCCAAATGCCATTAATTTCTAACAAATCAGATTTTTATTTGCATGACGATATCTTAAAATCTTTTCATTGATAAGAGTTCACTATACTGTGGAAGGTGTGATGTGGGTGTTTTGCTAACACGTAAAATGCAGTGTCCAGATTGGCTTTCAAAGTCTTTCTAATGTTATGTACATAAAAATTACACTGTTGACTTCAGCAGGTCCTGTAATACCTTTGAATAGTTGTTTGGCATAATTATCATACAGCTCTTATGTGAAAATTTGAAGTAAAATGACTGCATTTACTGACCTAAAATTTGCTCAAGTCTCATTGGATTTTACAAATGTGTTTCTTATATTATGCTGTTATTATCCACTGTTAGTATTTTTTTTCAAAATAATTGCTTGAAGTATTTTAAGGTCAGGTGAAGGTTAGGCTGTTCTTTTACATTTCGTTATTTTATAAGAATCCTTGTTTCAAAATTTGCTTATTGTGATTAAATTTTGTTTAATTATTTACTTGCTTTATCAAAGAGGTAGTTACTGACTATTCATTGGACCAAATGTAAAAGCTTATTGTAATAATTTTATAAAATGAGGGGGTTTTTTTCAGGTATTAACAAGTGGTGAAGAAAAATACTGTGTTAAACATTAAATAATTAAGTGTAGTATGCTCACATTTTAAAAATACCAGGTGACTCAAGGATAATCTGTCCGTTCATAAAAGAGAATGTATAAATATATTTAACATTACTCTTGCCTCTGGTTAGGTTGAGCAGCAGTAGTGCACATTGCCCAAGCAAAACCGTGAAGCCTTCTCTTGGCATCCCTTTGTAGTTGCTTCTGTTGCAATCCTTTTCCTAGTGGCTTTCACTTGAATTCCTCTATTTTATTAGGATTTTAAATCAGCAGATGCATATTAAAACTGAAAATCTTTTGTTTTCTAATCACACGAGTCTGTTGTTACCAGGCAGCATGGTATGTTCTTGGTTGGGTTTTTTTTTTTCATCTGAACAGATTATTATTCTTTTTCCGTACAGAAAAATCACTGAAGTGTTGGGGCATGAACTTTTTATTTAAATCTTGAAAACTTCCACTTTCTCCTGCGAGTCTGTCACTCTCAGCCATCCCTTCGGTTCAACATCACATTGTTTAAGGTCACTTTGGATACACCAAAGCAGCCTCTGCTGTCTGCTAGTGTTAGTCCTGCTTCATTCAATATCCTATTTCGTAGCATTTATCACGTGCCAAGTTAGTGCTTGTGTGGGACATGAAGGTGGCAGTAAATGTATTTGTTTACATGTTGGAACACACTTTTGTGAAAAAGTAGATAGAATTGTATGGATTTGTGCTTACAAAAACTGCAGCTTCAGTTTGAAAGAAGGGCAGAATATTTTTATGTTAGAGCAATCATTTCCCTTTTTTATGTGCTCTTCCATAGTGATTGCTTGCTGTTCTGCTTGCTTTTTATAGTAACCAATAACATTCCCTATGAAACCAACCTCTCTCAATGCAAAGAAAGCCAGATTTAAAAGCAGCCTCAGTTATGGTGGTTCTTACACTTCCCGGCACGGAGACTGTACACTTTATGCACTTGGCTCTGAAAACGTGTGTATTTCTCGAAACTGAGTGCTTCTCTGTGATTCTCTTGAGTTTATGGCATGGAGAGGGAAACAAGAAGTTATCTGTTGGTCTTCAGATGGCTTTTGCTGGAAGTTTCTGTGATCTCAAACTTGCAGAAACATGTCTGAGCTGAGTTATGCCTGGATTTTCACGGCAGCTGTCGGGCTGGTGCTGTAATAGCTCCTTCAGCTTCTGCCTCGGTCCCTCCCTGGCGAAATGATTTGACTGAAATGGGATGGCTGAACAGCGACTGTATGAGATCTAAACACTTCAGGTGTCAGTTGAGGCTGGAGACTTGATTGCTCTGTGGCACAAGTGGTGAATGTGCAGGGTTGGGGACAGGATCTTAATTATTGTGTTTTCTTTGGACTGTTTTGTGAGGGTGACCCTTCCCTACTGGATGAAGAACTGAACAGACATAAAATCTCTTGCTGATACCTCCCTGAAAAGAATTAAGGTTTCTGGGGTTTTGGTTTACTGCTGCTACTCACAAAGCTAAAGTGAGTGTTTAAAGCGCTTGTTCTGAAAAGTGGTTGCTTTTTGACAAGCTTATAATTTAAAAAACTTGTGCAAAATTCCTTCATCTGTTTGAAAACGTTGAAACATTGGAGTCACATAGGTATGTCCACTTAGCAGCTTTCCTTACGCCTAAGGTGGCTGTGTGAGGTTCACATAGCCTAATCTTCTGGATTTCAACAGAAGTTGAATGACTTTAATTTTGAAGAAAATATCTAAAGCTCTTCTTCAGGAAATATTAGCTGTATTGTTTGTATTAGAAGTGGTTTTACAAGAATACAAAACTTTCACAATCTTCCCTAGCAATTTTCCTATCAGTATTTTAAGTAACTTTCTATATGGTGTTCTTGCAATGCCTTTGGTGTAATCTCGAAAAATGCAAATTTTTCACAAAAGTGGAGCTAATCTCACCTTAGTCCTGTAGGCCAGCCATTGACCATAGAGCATAGAGTTAGTTACTGCTTAAGATCTGTGAAATAGCAAATTTATGTTTAAAACTGAGCTTTATAATAAAGAGACTAGAAGTAACGAGAGAGAAATTTTGTTTAGGGCTTCCTCCTTTTAAAAAGCTTGGTTGTCATTTCTCGCTGCACTGTAGTTTTGTGCTATGTTGTGGTAATTCTGCTTCCCTTTCAGTTCCTTTAATTTTACATATCTGTTCCTCAAGCAGACTTCTTCCAGTTATGTTAATTTTTCATAGCAAAATGGAAAAACTGTGGTGCCCCAGCTGTACTGCTGAAAGGGGAGTCAGTTATTACCTCAGCAGGACTGTTTCCTTTTTAAAAAACATTAAGGACTCGTGCAAAACTGAGTAGTTTGCACCCATCAATGCAAAGTCCGAATGCTTTCCTGTTGTGTGTTGAATTACAAAACTGATAATTTTCCCCACATAATTTCTTTTTGCGGTGTCTTCTGGAGGAAATAATAAAAAATAAAAAGCTGGACTGAGTACTTTGGTACTTTTGTGGGGAGGAGGACAGATTAGGGTTGAGCATGGCACACTGGAGCTTGTGTTTTGATGGCAGACTTGCTCAAAAAATACACGGCTGCTACTGAAAGAGCCTGTTTCACATCCCCTGCGTGGACACAGCATTTGAGACCTGCTCAGCAAAGGGTCTGGGGACAGGGCCAAAGCATGGCAGCATGGGATTTTTCTTCCCCTTTGCTCTGCCCACCTTTAGAAGCTGAGCCAAGGCTGTCAAAATTAGTGTAAATTATATCGATGACAGAAGTGGTAAAATTAATTTGTCTTTGGCTATTTTTTGTATCCCATTTTGAAGAGTTTTATAGGAGAATGAAGTTCTGAAATAGATTTTTCATGTTTAACAGCACAAGGCTGAATCATTTAATAAAATTCCTTGCAGTCTTCTACCTCAAATTTGAAGTTAGATAAGTAAATGTAATTTCTCTTTTCACAGTAAGGAAGGTAGAGGTTGGAGGACATTGATCTTGATCTGTTCCTCTTGTAGGTGGTTTGTCTGGTGAGCCAAATCAGGAGCTCAACAGCCAGAAGCTTGGGAGCCAGCACAGCTTTGCTGTGGTGCAAATTATTCTATTGACGAATTAACTTCTCCGCTTGTGTAGTTGCAAATTGCTGTGTGGAAATGTGCAAACACCCACAAAAAAGTTTCCTGAGAGCTATTGGAGTATGTATATGGCTTCCAGCATGTGAAGCATTGAGGGGATTATTTTGCCTTCTGCAACCAAGGATTCTTTTCATAGCTTTCCCTTGTTATTCTCAGATGGACTGCCATACACTTTGTTGTAAGCAGTGCAAATCTGATTTTGTTTCGAACATGTCAGTCTTTCTGTCAGTGGCTGGCTTTAGCAGATGGGGACACAGATTGTAAACAAAGTGTGAGAGCATTCTTTTAGGTGTAATTTGTCAGAGAGTTACTTACACTTGCAAACAGTCTTTACACAGGCAAACTAACTTCAGTTTGACTTGCACAGAACAACTAAATTAGAGCATTTCAAAAGTGCTGTCTTAAACCCTTTGGCTTGCAAGCCTCCAGCCAGAATAAAAGATAAAGATGGGCATTACTGGTATTGCTTTTGTTCCAGCTCAGAGTTGATTACTGTCAGGTGTGGACAAAAGGTCTTAATCTCTCTCAGTATTTACAAGGAATCCTGACTTTAATAGTAAATTGTGTGGAGTTTGAAAAAGGCTTGTGCCTTTTATTTGGTCTTTTATTTTTCTGGAGGTTGTTGTGATTGTTTGTAGAAGTGAACAGAAAGAATATTTTTGTCAGGCCGTGCTCTCTAATCTGGAAGAATTACCCATCGTCTGGACAGTCTTCCTATTTTTAGTCTTGCTCAATGCCACTTGGGATAGGAGAGTTAGAGGAAGAAGGAGGCAAGTTTGTCAACTGGGTATTTGTGAATCAACCCCACATTCCTTGTATCACGATGGATTTCCATACACAATTTAGAGGCATTTTAGCTCTTTTAAACTGAGATAAGCCCTGCTTTTCTTGTTTGTGGAAAGAAAGCAAGTTGTGTGCCTAGAAAAAAGTTGTTATGCTGTGTGGCATTCCTCACTTGAACAGGGAATTCTGAAATCAAAGAGTAGATGGTAAAAGTAGCAACAGTACCAGGGAGTCTGAACAAACAAATGACTAGGAAGTAGAAGAAATCATTAATATCCAGGAAATCAGTGGCTGATAGAGATAAGGGGCTGATCAAAAGTTCAATTCCTTCAAGTCAACACAAATGAAGTTTTTATTTTGCTGGTTGATACCATGGGAAATTTAGTTATTTGGCACCTGGCTGAGGTAACAGGTAAGAAATGAAAGTATGCTGTATGTTAGGTAATGGGCATTGCTGCTTTGCACAGAGTGCAGTGACTCTGAACAAGAATGTGCATGGAGACCATGAGCAGGCTTCCCTTTCAGTTTGACACAGAGATTGTGAGCCTTGTTCCTGGTGACATGCAGGGTACTCTGCTCATTACATCTAGTCTAAGGGTATGATTTGTCTGTGGAGCTTCTTTTAAAATCAATTACAAGAAAGTTAACTGGGTATTGCAAGAGATTTTTTTGCTTGAGCTTTTAAATATTAGCTATTTAAATATTAGAAGCAAGTCTGTTCATAATGACTGTAATGCATCAGGTATTTGGGGTTTATAATTCCCTTGGTATTTAATGGAAGATATCAGCACAACTATATTGTGCTGGACCTTCTGAAAGAAAAGATCAAAGTCAAGTCTCTGCAACATACTAATTTTGTAATACGACTGTGGAGGAAACCTGTCTAGTGGTTAAAGCTGGGTCCACTTGTGTTAAAACGCAAGCTGAAACCAAATTAAACCTTCTGGACTGGTTAATACAGTTTTCTCTAACATGGGATGTGATTCAAAAGCCTGCCCTTAGACTGTCAGTAGAAGCATGAATGCTCAGCTTTTTTCCTGCTTGTTTGCCCTGTGAGTCATTAGAGTGATTTTTGTTGTCAGATCCGATATCGAGTTCAATTTGGGAGCTACCCAGATAATTTGTTTTTCTTGCTTGTGGAGTGCAGTTTCTTTCTGTAAAGCTGCTCAACAGAAAAGGACCCAGGGGTGCTGTTGGACAGCCGGCTGAGTATGAGCCAGCATGTGGCCAGGAGGACCAGTGGCATCCTGGCTGGCTGAGTATGAGCCACCGTGTGGCCAGGAGGACCAGTGGCATCCTGGCCTGTGTCAGCAATAGCGTGGCCAGCAGGACCAGGGCAGTGATTGTCCCTCTGTACTCGGCACTGGTGAGGCCACAGCTCAAATCCTGCATTCCCTTTTTGGTCCCGTCACTGCGAGAAAGACATTGAGGTGCTGAGTGTGTCCAGAGAAAGGCAACAAACAGGTGAAGGGTCTGGAGCACAAGTCCTGTGAGGAGCAGCTGTTGTTTAGCCTGGAGAAAAGGAGGCTGAGAGGAGACCTTACCAGGTGGGGGTCAACCTGTTCTCCCAAGTAACAAGTGGAAAAGGCCTCAAGTTGCATCAGGGGAGGTTTCTATTGCATATTAGGAAAAATTCCTTCACTGTGAGAGTTGTCAAGCACTGGAATGGTATGCCCAAGGAAGTGGTGGAATCACTGTCTGGAGGTATTTAAAAGACCTAGGGGAGATGGTTTAGTGGTGGACTTGGTGGTGCTAGGTTAATGGTTGGACTCATCTTAGTGGTCTTTTCTAACCTATGCGATTCTGTGATTCTGTGATTTTACACTTAAATGTTGGGATTGTACTTGCAGCCTAAAATTGTGTTTCATTCTTTATTTAATCTTACAGTGTGCTTTTAAATGTGTGTGTGTGTCACCATTATCGCTTTCCAGGTTTGTGCCCTGTCTGGCAGTGTTAAGTAGGCAAATCTTTTATAAAGAATTGTGTTTGAAAGAATGCAAAAACATTCTCTGTGTTTTCAATTACTGAGCGTTGCTTGAAGGTAGTGCTGAAATTTCTTCTAGTTCAAAGGAAAGCTTATGTATTTGTAGAAGACCGATATAATACATAAAATAAATTCCATTTAAACCTTGAAAGTGATCTTATCAACAAATTCCACTGCTTTTTTTTCTTGGTGGTCTTGTTAAGTAAGTGTTAGGTAAATTTGATGTTGGGGTCAGTACTGTCAGTGCCCTCAGCAATTTGACACATTTCTGCTGCAGATAATTCTGCTGAAAGTTGCTTAATTTTGTTAGCTTTGGCTTGATTTGGTGTGGCCTAATGCATCTTGAAATGTGTTATGTTTAAGTCACATAAATAAGAGTTTATTGAAATCAACGCTTGTTTTTCCTTGTGTTGTAAAAGTCTTACTCTGGTACATACATGCTCCTTAACTCTGTCAGTCATGTTTATAACTACTGTACCAGTGTACACCAGTCTAATCAAGCACGGGGAGCTGGAGTGCCTCCTTCTAAATCGAAAAAGGGCCAGACACCTGGAGGTGCTCAGTTTGTTGGCTTGGAGCTGTACAAGCGGCTAAAAGAATTTCTGAAGAACTACTTGACAAATCTCCTTAAGGTAAGATGGGACCTGAGATCAGTCTGCATTTGTAGTAAGTAATAGGGGCTGGGTTGAGATAAGCTTGTACGAACAAACCTGGAGGTGTTTGCAGCCACTGGAAGTAAACTGAATGATCTTGAAGGTTGCTTTTGTGTCCATTAGCCACTAGGATGTTTTGTAGGCTTTACCACAGGCATAGATCAGTCACTAAGTTGTACCTGTGAGCTGCTTTTCCCCTTCAAGCCAAAACAGCATTCCTGTGCTTTATAGAAGTAATGTTACATGCCACCTGAAGCTGTCCTGTACTTGAACATTATCCAGAATGCACTCATTCCCTTGTCCATTCAGGCTGTAGAGGTCCGGTTTGGAAAGATACGTGAACTTTAAAGCTTTATCTTTTTCCCTTTTTATTTTTTTGTTTGGGTTTTTTTGTTTGTTTGTTGGAGGGGGTTTCGGTAACAAGAACAAATATGCCATACCTCTTCCCATGAATATGGGGCTTCATTTACTGCTATTACTACTTCTCTTCCCAGAGAAGACCCCCTCCACACTCACTGGTTTCAGCTCCCCAAGGGGCAGCAGTGGGAACACGTGGTACATTTTATGGAGACGGTCACACTGATTGCATTGCCATTGCACTGGCATGTTTGACCTGGCACGCTCATCAGTGTCTCTCATTCTAACGTGGTGCCCTCGTGCCCTCTCCCAGAGGAGACACGGGGGTATCTTCTGGAGCTTCGTCTATGCTGTGCATTTTCTTGCCAGCATTTTAGTTCCAAAATCTCATACTGACTTTGTACTTCATTAACATAGAACTAAATGTATTAGCACTGTGTTTCCTACAAATACTTTGCATGGTGTGGATTTATCACACAGTCATTTTGTGCACCCGTAAATATCTTTGTTTTGCCTTAAAATTACCCAGCAGTACTGGTAAACTGTTGTTATTTCAGGATGGTGAAGATTTGATGGATGAGAGTGTGCTAAAATTCTACACTCAGCAGTGGGAAGATTATAGGTTTTCAAGCAAAGTACTGAATGGGATATGTGCCTACCTCAATCGACATTGGGTTCGTCGTGAGTGCGATGAAGGTCGTAAAGGAATATATGAAATTTATTCAGTAAGTAGCTTTCTGAAGGGAATGATTGATCCATTCCATCTGTTGTGTTTGCAGTATTATCCTGCAGATAGCTCCTTGAATCTTGCAGGAAGTTCATAGAAGTTTTGAAGAAGTGGGCAAAGTGGAAATCTCCCCGCTTGCCATCCTCCCACCCCAGTGTATTTGTGAACACTCCAAGGGTCTAAGCCTGTGAGATGTTCAGTCTGCCTTGTACATATTGGGGCTTCCAGTATTAGACTGTTGAGGGCTGTCTGGTTCTGAATATTTGCTGCTTTTGCCATTATCTGTGTGCATCCGTGTGGCCTTGTCATTCCACTTAGAACTCAGCCAAGCGTTTCAAATACCAAATGAAGAAGTAAATTACAGGGTTTTTTCTGATGACTTCAATACATCTCTGCAAATTTTTTAGCATCCAAGCTGCTAAAATTCAGTCAACATTTGGTTTGTAGTGTAAGTTATTTTGGTACAGTTCTGAAAGACTGGTATGTGATCTTGATAATTTTTTTGTAATGTAAATTAATATAGATAAGAGAAGAACTTAACAGAAGTTCTTTATTTCAGATAACTAAACGTTTGTTGTTTGTTTGGGGTTTTTTTATAATGCATAATTATTGTCCTTGCTGGTAAGGCACTAGCAAAGTGATGTGCTGTTTTACTGCCTCACTAAAATAACTTTGCATATGGTAGAAAAACAGTTGGTATCCTTAGTTCCCTTCTTCTTAACTTTACTAGCCTAATGCTAAGGGGCTGTGTCAACCTGGAAATTGCCAACAAAAAAAGCTGTATGTTGTCAAAGCAACTTGTGGGTTTTGTTAGTTTGCAGGGCTGGCAGTGGATTGCTGTCAGGAAAGGGGATGTCTTAGGTAGGGTCAGTAATAAAGCAAGTGGTAATTTTAGTGTGAAAGAGTCTTGTTGCTTGAGAAAGCTGTGTGCCAAAATATAATAATTCTAAAAGTTCTGATTCTTTAGCATACTGTATCAACTTTCCTTAAGGAGATATCCTGCATGTATATGGGCATATGTAAATACTTTTATTCCATCTTTCACCTCCTTTTCTTTCCTTGTAGCTTGCCTTGGTGACCTGGAGAGACTGCTTATTCAGGCCATTAAATAAGCAGGTATATATATATATAAAAATATTATTACTGTAGTGTTATTTTATAGTGTTAATCTTATATGTTGTTAGTAACTGCTTCAGGGAGGATTTGGAGGATGGTAGAGGCTCAAACCCTGCAAATAAAAGGGAGCCTTCTGCTTCTCCTTTGTGATGTTGATCAAGTATTTGAGGGAATAGCTTTCTGTGTGTGTATAGCTTGGTACCAAGACTGTTCTGTTATCTCTTTGCTGAGAGGATCCTTGGCTTTTTTTTAGAAAAAGCTAAGGGGACTCAAATGTAGCAACTTCAGCTGTTTCTAAGCCAGACAGGAATCCAGGCTGATGACAGTCACATCTTAAGGTTTGAGAGTCAAGATTTTATGAGAACAGATAGTGACAGGCTGGGATTTTGGTCCCTTCTAATGCTACTGTGAATTGTTAAATTGACACTGATGCCTGGGAGATTCAGGTCACCCAAATGTTTTAAATTAATGAGTCAGCACAATAGAAAACAAGACATTCAATTCTTAGGTCCGTATGTACGTTGATTTCACTTACCAGTACTTCAGGATGAAGTAGTTGCAGCAGATTATTTGTGTAAAGAACAGGTGGTTGGTTCAGCTCTTACAACAAAGTTTTCATGTATTTCAAGTACAAAACAACCAGAAGTTTGGCTTAGAAGGTGCTTTTTTGGAATTAGAGAGAAAGAAAAAAGACTGAGCACTTCAGTAACCATAGATACCTCATCCCCAAGCAGACTGTAATTATGTTATATAACTTAAAGGTGTAGCATACTCTGTAGGAATTTTATATGTTCAGATCTCCTTAAATGTTCTCAAGCCTAAGGGGCTTGACTTGTCTTGAGTACGAAAAACTGCACTCCTTATTAAATACTGTGCTTGATCTGTGTGCTGCTTTCTCTGTGCTTGACTTACTTTTAATTCCTGTTTTCGAAGGTAACAAATGCAGTGTTGAAATTGATTGAAAAGGAAAGAAATGGTGAAACTATCAATACAAGGCTGATCAGTGGAGTTGTACAATCCTATGGTAAATGAGATTTCTTTAAGGTTCTATTTACTTTCTCAAGAGTAAGGAAATAGATGTCCCCTATCAGAACCCAGAAGTAACATCCCATCTGCTTGGATGTCCAATAAAGATTTATTTTTTTTTACAGTAATATAAATGCAGTTGTGTGTTATTTAACTTTGTATTTGTACTGACACTTGATACAATTACAGTTCGTTAGACTGTATTTGTAGAACTTGAAAGTGCAGCTGATTGACAAGAGTGTTCATTGTTTACAAATGAGTTTTTTGGGAGCTCAGTACAGAAGCAAGGGGGAGGCATAGTAGTTTACAAAGCAGAGTGGGGGCTTTTCCCATTCACATGATATTGAGAGTTTTGCCATCCAGATTATTAGTTTCATTAATAAAAACAAAAGTGCATAATCTGGAACTCTAAGAGGAGAAAAATGGAAAGAGAATTTGAACCAGCTTTTGAGATTGTGAAGTTTTCCAAATCCTGTAATCCACTCAAGAAGTGTATCCAGAAGTGCAGTTTTACATAAGTAATGTCTTGTGCTGCTTATTTTGTAAATGCAAAATCAGTGTATGTTTTTAAAAGTGGTGTCGATACAGTCCCAATCAATTACCTTCATCTGAGTTAGGAGTGTGCTGGTTTATTTGCACTTCATAAAAAACAGTTTTGTCATTATTTGGTCTTTTTTGTTTGTTTTTTTTTTCTTTTTCCTGTAGTGGAGCTGGGGCTGAATGAAGATGATGCATTTGCAAAAGGACCTACACTAACTGTCTATAAAGAATCCTTTGAATCTCAGTTTCTTGCTGACACAGAGAGATTTTATACACGAGAAAGTACTGAATTCTTGCAACAGAACCCAGTCACAGAATACATGAAGAAGGTAAGTTACTGAGTCAGCTTTTTGGGTTTTTTATTCTGGATACAGATATTTTTTAGAGGCAAAGTAACGTAAATTCTAGGCTTTTATTATCAGTTTCTTAAAACACTGATTCTTTAACAGAAAGAGTTAGCTCTTTTGTCCTGTAGTGATTTGCTTCTGTGTTTAGCTGGTCTGATGTTTGTCTCCTTAGTGCATTTCAGTAAGTACAGTGAAAATTTGAAACATTCTTAGTGGGCAAAACAGAAGAAAATATTAAAATAAATTCAGGTTTCGTTAGACTTCAAGACACTAAAACAGTAACTCTGCTTTAAACCTAAAAGTTTACTCTTCCTGTCCAAGGAACTGTGTGTTGGCACTTTTATTGGAATCTCTTCCTGAGCAAGCTGGCCAAGGAAATAGGTCATTAATGAACTTGAATTCTCTCAGAATGTTTCATTGTATTGAGCCCTTCACAGTACTTATGATAACAGAGGGCAGAGTTGAGTTCTTAACTCCTGTGGGATTGGGGATCCCAGACAGAGCAACTGAGAGCAAACAGGGTAAACACGGACTATTTCTAGCCTAGTATTGACTGTGGAACAGATAGGTCAGCTTCCACCTTGGACAAGTGCTGCTTTAGGTACTTTTCTCAGCATATTTCTTCACTTCCTGAATTGCTGCTTGGTTTTTTCCCTTTCAGCTTAGTTAAAAAGTAAGCGAGCTTTTTGTGTGTGATATGCAGATACACATCCCTCCCTGCAGTATCCTTTGTGCAACGCTTTTTATACAGAACACATCCTCTCTTGACTCTTGGCATTAAAGTCAATGAATTACAAAAAAAAAAAAAAAAACAGAAAACAAACTACAAAAAAAAGGTGGGAGGAGTGCTAGAAATAACACAGTGAAACAAATAATACCTTGAGTCTCTTGGGATAGTTGCCAAGTAATTACCAGACCCACTTATGTTTACTTTTGTGCTGTTGAATTAATTATTTTTTGCTACTTCCCTTTCGATTTCTTAACTTTAATCCCAATATATGTATAAAAAGAGAATAATGGAATTTCAGTCATTCATAACCTGAATGACTGGCTCATCCAGACTTCCTTGGTACAGGACAGTAAAAGCTGTCTGAAGGTCATTGCTATTTCAAGAACTAGAGATTAGTGGCAAGTAGAAACAACTTATTAGTACCCCAAGCAATCCTCAAGGGTTCAAAAATGCACAAAAGAGCAAATCATTCTGCTTGAAGCTGCTGTTGAAGCTGAAAGCACATATAAAGATGGCAGAAGGCAGGGGAAATCTTCAGCAAGAAAATGTGGAGCCTTAAGTCTCTGCTCAAATTAATATACCAGAGATGTATACAAGCTATGTGGGCAATCTTGGCATCTCCTTATAGACCAGTGGTTATAAGACTTTAAAAGTAATCTGTTGGCAGCGTGACCTGTGAACAGAGTAATCTGCTGTCGGTGCACTTGCTTGACATTCTCACTGAAGCACCGTCCATGAAGTTCTGACTGGGGACAAATAGCACTGGAAAATAACAAGAAACTGGTTGGAGTACCTTAGTTCACACAGCATAACGTTAGTGTAACTGTGTTACAGTAGAACTGGGGCTGTTTCTTGTAGAATACTCAATAAAATCTCGATTAGAATTAGGATTTGTGTGTATGGTTATACAGGCAGACTTACTGAGTTTAGAAGGATTGTGAATTTTTCTTCTCAGGCCAGAACTCATGAGTAAAGCTGGCATAGCCTGATGTGCTGTAGGGAAAAAGGTCAGTATTTCTAAAGACTGTCCCTTGAAATATAGTCTGAAACTGAACTTTTGATCATTATAGTTAAAGAAGGTGAAGATGCTTTGTGTGAACTAATTATTTTTCCCTTGTTTCTGAAATGTGACTTTAAAAGGAGAATGGAGTTACAAGAACACAAAAAAATGAGAGTATAAGCAAACGTGAAGTCAGAGTAAATATTTATTTTCATGAAGGAGCTCGAAGTGAGAGTCGACTGTTAACATTAAAAGTGATGGTCTAAGGATATTTTAAGAAGCAGCATAATTTCCTGAAATACAGAATTACTTAAATGTAGGATCAGTAGAACTACTAGTCTGATTCCAGTTCCCAGTGTTCATCAGGAAGATTTGCTGCTGTTTGCTGTCAGTAAGGAAGAAGATTGTTATTCCTTAGTGGAATTGTCAAGTACTCTGTAGCAGGAGCTTACATTTCTTCCCAAACTGTTAAATTTCCTATGTTTTGATCAGTACTGGTTTAGCTCTAGGAGACAGTAATCCAGGATCATTTTAAAAGAATTAAAGTGCAAAATCATTACAGAAATGAGTAAAGTTAACAGTGAGATTGTTTAAAGCTGTCTACATGTGATGCAGTGTGCTTGCAGTGGAATTGTTCCTTTTTTATTGGCCATAGTGTGATATCTTTCATCCTTAGTCGATATTCTCACATACTAGGAGAATGAATTAACTTAATTTCATTTTCTTGGTGTCATTGTTAATTTAAATTATTTGGACAGATAAGAGGACATACACACTTTCTCCCTCGTAATGTGCTGCAATTACAGATGGCTTGTAAAGTGAATCTTTAAACACTTTTGCAAACAAAATAGAGATAATTGTTATATAAACAATTTCAGTTTCACATTTTGGTGTAGGTACTATTCCTTGAGTGACATTTAAAATTTTAGTTTGCCAGGAAGATACACATATGTAGCATTTCACATGCCAAATGAAATGCTAGTATAGTTTAAATTATTATAGTTTATTGGGAAGCTTTTTCTGTGTAAGAACGTAGATGAGATCATTCAAACAAATTTGTCACGGGCACACTGTTAAATTGGAGTTTTCTGCCTTTTAGTTTTGTGGAGGCATGAAATACATTCATGTCTGTCTTAAACAAAACTACCTCTGTAGCTGGAGAGCTTTCTGATTCTGAAACTGCCAGCATCTCATGTCAGCAGCTTTCTCTTTTTCTGACAGCAGATTTCCATCTGTAAACTTCCTATTCAGAAGCAATGGGAAGACAGTCTTGCTGTGATCCTCCCCCACCATTTAAACAGTACATATTATCATCACCATAAGCATCGATTCCAGACATACGTTGTGGTTTCCAGGAGAACAACTGCTTGAGTAGGTGGTTCATGTTCTGCCTCCCACGCAGGCTGATGTTTCCCTCTGTTCCACAGGCTGAAGCTCGCCTCCTTGAGGAGCAGCGTAGAGTTCAGGTGTATCTCCACGAGAGCACCCAAGATGAGCTAGCACGGAAATGTGAGCAAGTGCTCATTGAAAAACACCTGGAGATATTTCACACGGAGTTTCAGAATTTGTTGGATGCTGATAAAAACGAAGGTAAGGAGGTTCGGACGTCGGCTTTTAGGCTTAGAGTTCTCCTCCCTGATGATTTGTGAATAATTCAAAATCTGGTGCTAGCTAAAAGTGATTTGTTCGGGAATTCCATTACCAGGGAAGGTAGTTGCTGAAGTGATTGACAAACAGGTTTTGATTAAATTGGGATGTCCATGCTACTGCTTCAAGGAGCCTATTCCAATCCCACATATTGAGGCAGAACATCACTAGTTTGATTTCTCCTGGTGTGGGTGGAAAAGCTTCAAGAGCACTTCAGCCATCCTTCCAGCAGGAGCTGAAGCTTGTGTGAGAGATGGGAGGTGCCAAACAGACCGATTCCCTTACCAACTGATTTAATCCATCGACCTTTCTGAGTCAGCAGTGAGAATTTTAAAATCCAAAGTGTATACAGTTATGAACAGGAAATGTTAAAAAGAGGAGTAGAAGCAAATAAGTAGCTTTTAAACTAGAATATATAAAATACATAAAATAGGGCACAAAGAAAGGGTGGAAATTATCAAATGATGAGTTAATTTCAGCTGTGAAAATGAGTCTCAAGTATTACTAACGGGTCAAGTTTATACCATCATTGAGAATACACAGAATAAAGACTTCTTCAGCAGTTCCTCTAAAATAAGTGAAGATTTTCAGAGTTTAGGTATCTTTAAGGAATTGTCACTTGTACTGGTTTTTATGCGTTTCTTTAGGAGTTATTACATAGCAAAAAATAAGTCAGAACTAGGCCGGGTAATTCCTATGGGTCGTGCAGGTGATAAGTGTGAGTGATGTTTCTGATTTTTTCAGTTGGGGAATTAATTAAATCTATATTTGAAGTCAGACTAAGGCTCCGTAGCTGAAGTATTGCTCTTAAGAATTTAAAAGATACTATGATTAAGTTACTAATGATGATAGTGTTCATTTGAGAGTTTTGGATTGCAACTCAAAATTCTGGGTGCTATTCTTATGTTCTTGTAAAAGTTAACATCAGGTTGCAATTGTGGTTTTTCATAGAGAGAGAGAAAAAAGATGTTTCCTTTTCAAATCTCGAAGTTTAAACTTGACAAAGTTCTAAGGAACAGAAAATATTACAGAGAAACTGATCTGAATTGCGATATCATCGTTTCAGCATTAGAAGGGATCAAACTCTGTGTGTTGTATTTCAGAGTTGGGTAGAGCTCCAGCTCCTTTATTGCTCTGTTTTGTTTAATCTGATAACCCTCATGTGGTAACAAGTTGCTCATAAGCCATTCAGAGAAGTCCTTACACTTTAAAAGAGCTGGATGCAGCTGGCAGCCTGAAGACGGATTGGACAAGGTGAAATACCCCCATTAGTTTACAGTAAATAATCTGATGGTTTGCTTTTCGCTCGAGTGCCCTTCAGTGAGGGCAGGGTTGCAAGAGGTAACTAGCAGGTTTGTGTGCCTCGTGTATGACCATGTTAAAGTTTCCTTTTTATTTTAAAAAGAAAGGACAAAGCATCTACCCTGTTGAAGCTGACTAATAAAACCAAAACCCTCTTCAGTATTAGACTTTCCAAAATTACCAGTTGATTCGGCAAGCGTTGTCTGAAAACTGGTGAGATTTTAGTGTGAAGCTTTGACATACGTGAAACACATACAATTTATTTTTGACTTTTATTAATTTTGTTCCATGGTAGTGCTTTTCAGAATCTCCTTTTTCTTTCAGGTACATTTATTTCTACTGGCAATCACTTACAGAAACTTTTTTTTTAAGAGATGTCTTTTATTAACAGTGCTTTATTGAAGGAAACTTGATTTATAATTTTTGACTGTAGTTTTTTTGCTGGCATTTTACAGGAGCAGCTGCATGTATGTTTTTGTTGACAGTGAATATTTTAACTCCTATTGGCAGCTTGTAAGTGAGAAATTGAAGTCATAACCAGTACAGGTGGGAGTTGTTAGCTTTCCTTTTGTCTTTTTCAGACTTGGGTCGCATGTATAACCTTGTGTCTCGAATCCAGGATGGCCTTGGAGAGCTGAAAAAGCTTTTGGAAACCCACATTCATAATCAAGGTCTAGCTGCAATCGAGAAATGTGGAGAAGCTGCGTTAAATGCAAGTATCCCATCAAAATAAATCTGTGTGTGGTTGCTGCCAGCCTTACATTAGAGGACGGGGAATACTTCCTGATACCATTTCCAGATTGCTTGTGTTTTCTCTCTCACCAGCTTAATTTAGTAAGGACTAGACGATGCCCAAATGTTGATAGTAGGCTTAGGACAACAGTTACATCACTTTGTTATTACTCTTTGAGCTCTGAGAGGGTTTTGGGATGTGTTTTCTTGGTTCCGTTTGGTTTGATGGGAGTGGATTTAGCATGGATTTTGTTTTGGTTTTGGGGAGAAGGGTGAGTTTCCTTCTGAGTTTTAGCTCTCTGTCAGGATGCCATGCTGTGCAAATACACACCCAGCACTTACAATACAAATGCATCTGAAAGTCCACTGTTTCAAGAAGCATTATCTCCAGTGGGCTGTGTTTTATTTTGTCATCTGACAGAATTCTGACTTGGATAGGACTGTTTGGACACAGTGTCTGTTGGTTTGAGTTTTTTGGTAAATGGCTTTGTTCTGTTTAGAAAAGAATGAGAAATACAAGAGGAAGAACGAACTAAGGTGGTTGGAAAGGTCACAATATAAAGAGCAGGTCAGGTCTTCTGAAACACCGTGATCATTTAGCCATGTAATTGGCTTCTTTGATTTTTGTCCCATAATTGTCTTCTCAGACTTTTGTCTTATACTAACTTGGTATTGATTAGAGTTGCATCTCGGCAGCATGACATTGTTTAAACCCTTTGCTGACCTTTTTGTCTGTTGC
The DNA here is from genome assembly GCA_013396755.1 of Sclerurus mexicanus. NCBI lineage: Eukaryota > Metazoa > Chordata > Aves > Passeriformes > Furnariidae > Sclerurus > Sclerurus mexicanus. The sequence continues at coordinate 36,022 of VWZF01007251.1, forward strand.
TCATTTCTCTAGTTATAAGTGCATAGCTTTTTAGCAGTCTTGATCTCTTATGAATCATGAAGTAATCATGAAGCACGTTCAGGAATCTTCAGCTTCATTTGTAGGCATCACCTTGAATTTTGAAATCAGATACAACTCTATGCTTGACACATCTCCCTAGTGGTCATAACTCTTGAAGTTTTTTTCTGTTTAGGCCTTGAATTTATCTGAAAAAAAAGAAAGCTCTTTTTCCAGGGATTAGTTCCTCATGGAGAGAGAGGAGGCCCAAGATTTGTGTGTATTAGTTTTTTTACTCCAGCCGTTTACACGACTGTACCTGCTCATGACACTTTTCTTTGTTCATCTTTCTCATTTGTTCCTTTCCTTCCTCCTCACATGGGTTCTTCGTATTCAGAGCAGTGTCTGTGGCTGTTTCCCTTGGGATCCATCTTGCCTCTTCTTCCAGAACCCCTCACACCTCCGTGTGGCTGTTCATCATTGCCTTGTTAGCCAGCTGTCCCACCTGGGTAGGAGTGATTCTGCCCAGCTTCAGTTACCTGAGCTCTATGTAACCAGACAACCAGCTGAGCAAATGCTTCTCAGTTTCTCCGTAGTTCCTGCAGAGAAATAGTCACACCAGCTTGACTCACCTCACCTGTTCTAGGTTTGTACTGCACGATGAGTTGTGCTCTAGTCTCTGGGAACTGTGTTAGTCAGGCTGCTCTTCAGTTGGAAGATTGCTGCTTTTTGTACCTTTGGTTATTTTTTTTTGAGTCCTTGTAATCAGTAGATGCTTTTCTGAATGCCCTTCGAATCCACTTGCATTTCTTGTCCATGAGGTTCTCATTAGTCTCAGTTCTTAGTCTATCTTCAGTGGCAACAGGTAGTGTTTGTCAGGATTCTGATAAAACCCTCTCCATATTCTGTCATTTTTTGCCAGCATCCAGGACTGTTACTGTCAGATAGGAGTGTTACAGGACTAACTCCATGCCTGGTTGAACCTGCTGATCTGCTTCCAACAACCTCCTCTGGCAGCAAGTTCCAGAAGTCCACTGCCTTATATGTAAAGATGGTCTTTATCTGTCTTGTTTCCTATCACTTTCCTCAAGTACCCAGTAGTTACAGACTGTGGCTTTTAATAATTCATCTTTTCAGTCACACTCTTCAAACTTCCTATCTCCAAATTGAAGGCTTCTAGACTCTTTGGTCTGTGGTGTGGTAGCTGTCCTGTGTGCCTGTTGTTTTACTTGCCCGTCGCTGTCTCTGCTCTGACTCCACTCTGTCTTTACTGAGATGCAAAGATCAGTCATTGCACATGGGACCTAGTCTGTAAGTGCTACGAACTTGATCTTTTTTGGCATTTTGCTGCCACTGGGTGTTGGGCAGATAATTTTTAAGAGCTGCCAGTGACTGAGGTCTCTATACTAAGTTGTACCTACTGGATATACACCTGTTACATTCTTACTACAGAGATTTATTTTGAGAGGGTTTTTTATCTATAGCAGCTGCCACTTAATGGTTGTCCAGCTCTCTTGGGTCTAATTCAAATTAGGCTTAAGGCTTTGAAAATGTTTGCAGTGGTTGAGTAAATGGGGGGTTTCTGGTCTTTCTTCTGCACTCCGGTTGCTGTAAATGAAAACTTGCACTTATGTAAGTCAGTCCTGGACACAGGACCTGAACTAGTCTGGATACTATTTTACCTTTAAAATATTTCTAATGCTTTGTAGACTTCCCCCTTAAAAACTTGCTGGGGCCAGTGAGTAGCTCCATTTTGGAGGAAGCAGAAAGCAGAAAGTCAACAGGTTGGAAAATCCAGTCTCCCTTTGTTGCAGGATCCAAAAATGTATGTACAGACAGTGTTGGATGTCCACAAGAAATACAATGCTTTAGTCATGTCTGCATTCAACAACGATGCTGGCTTCGTGGCTGCACTGGACAAAGTAAGTGTAGAGTGGCATATGGTGAACTTCTTGTTTTTTTAATTTCCAAAAAATTTCACTGTCTTTTGTGATTTCTAGGCTTGTGGTCGATTTATAAATAATAATGCAGTGACAAAAATGGCTCAATCATCCAGTAAATCCCCAGAGCTACTGGCACGGTACTGTGACTCCTTACTAAAGAAAAGGTATGTCTTCAAAGAGAGGTTATTATTTCATGTTGGCTTTTGTTTCAAAATGTTTTAACATGTGAAGTTTTACACTGTGTCTTCAGAAACAGAACTTAATGATTTGAGAAATTAATTACACCGAATTCTGGATACAAAAATTTCAGAAAGATCATTCCTAAAGATTATGTTGACTTGACTTTTCCTTTTTAAGGAAGAGGAGGGGAAATAAGAAAACCTTTATTTCCTTATGGGAATATAAGTTCTGCTTTTTAATAAAACAAAAGGAGGTTTTAGGTGGGTTTTTTCCCCAAAAAATTTGAGTTGGGTTGTATGTTGTAAAGAAGAGAGGCACATTCCCTTTTTCCATTAAAACCCTTGCTTTCCTCCTGTTGTTTTCTCTATACCTTCTTCCATCTGGGCAGAAATTGAGGAGCACAAAAACTGTTTTCTAACCTTTCATGGTTCATATTTTAATTCGAGGTATTTGGCTTCAAATGATTGAGCACTCACACACTGTATTTGTCAGTTCAGTTCATACCAGACTGGTGTCTTACTGTTTTGGAGGAGGTCAAAAAAACCACCCTCAAACAACCTCAAAATGGAAGAACTTGTTTGCTTTCCCCTTCCTGGTCCCCTCCTTCCTTTAGCAAAGGATTCATTTTCTCCTTTGTGAGTCCTAGCTTCCTGCAGGCTAAATTTGGGGTACACCTGTTGGACAATCATGCCATGGAGGAAAACAGTCACTGTCACCCAGTCCAGTCTGAGCTCTGTGAGCTGTTTTCCTCTCACTGCACTATCCAAGATAAGAGATACAGACAGCATTTAGCATCAGGAAGAGAGAGATCCATGGTTAAGCCCATAAAATCCTGAGAAGTGTCAGGGATCAAGAAGTCCCGAGCAACCAATGGTGCAGGACTTCAGCCTGTAAGATGTGTCCTTCAGAATTGCTCACAGGTGGAGCAGGGAAGTGTTCATTTCATGACACTGTTTTCCCTTGAAAGAGTCTCTGATCCAAGAAGCACTCCAATCTGTGCTCCTTTATTGGTGGAGTTTCCATATACATCCATATGGGGGTTTAATTCTGCTGGTTTGGGACTCATTAAAAATGCACTTCTTTAATTGCAGCTCCAAGAATCCGGAAGAAGCAGAGTTGGAAGATACACTCAATCAAGTGGTAAGATGTCTCTAAATACAGTTCTCTTCTGTGGAAGCTTTGGCAAGTTAGTAATAGTCAATTGTCACACCAGGCAGAGAAAAGAAATATTTTTGCATATTTTATTTCATTACTTCGTGTTTCAGCTTTTCAGTAATAATCTTAATCTCTGTCTTTTTTTGAATTGTCTTGGTTTGTGTATTAAAAAAAGCCCTTTACGGCAGATTTAAAGTGTCTGTATTGAAGCTATGCTTTTATTTCATCTTTATATACATATGTAATATATAGATATAACTTCTAAGTATCTGTGTATCATTACATATACACATATATATAAAAGGATGCACGTGTGAAATATATGTTCAAATTATATCAACATGTAAAACAAACACGTGCCAACACTCCCTGCTCCCCCTTCCAAAGAAAAAGCCAAACAAAACCCCGGGGACTTAAAAAATCTAGGTGCAAATGAAGTAGCTACTGCTACAGCTTTTTCAAGACAAACGTTTAAATGTTTTTTGTCCTTACAAACTGTCTTGGCTTTTGCAGATGGTTGTCTTCAAGTACATTGAGGATAAAGATGTGTTTCAAAAATTCTATGCGAAAATGCTGGCGAAGAGACTTGTACATCAGAACAGTGCTAGCGATGATGCTGAGGCCAGCATGATCTCTAAATTAAAGGTGGGTATTCCATCACTGTCCCATGACCTCCTGCCTTGCAGGTCTTCAGGCTGTTTGGAAAGCACTGATGCGTGTCCCCTCATTTCTTTATTTTATGTACAAGAGAAAAATACACAACCTAGATCTTTATTTCTGTCCTTTTTCTTCTTTTCTTTTAACCATACCAACTTGTACTGCATGTCTGCCTCATGGAGTTAAACTTCATTATTCTTACCCAAATGAATGACATAGATATATTTGTTCAAGGGAATGACTACTGAAAAGTAGCTTAATTTCATTAACTCTTGTTCATGCAGAGGCAGGCAAAATATGATCTAATACCTTTTGAGAATTCTCTTTCATTGTGTTTTGCTTCATTGTTAAACAAAATTTTCTTCAGTTTTCAATGACAGTTAAAGAGCTTATCTAGTTGGGATCAGTACTTTGAGTAAGGGAAACACAGAAATTTTTACATCTTTTAAGAAAATAAGTTCTGATACTTTGTTCTTATTATCCAATGTCAGAAATGTGTCTTGCTGATAATATCTGTGCTTTCAAAATACAGCAAGCTTGTGGTTTTGAGTACACCTCCAAGCTGCAGCGGATGTTCCAAGATATTGGTGTAAGCAAGGATTTGAATGAGCAGTTTAAAAAGCACCTGACCAATTCAGAACCATTAGATTGTAAGTAATACATTCACTTCAGTTACTGTTGCATAGTTTTTAGCTTCCTCTTATTTCTGCAGAGCTAACTGTATGAGGGAAATATTTGCCTAAGACATTGTCCTGCAGTCAGTGTCCTGCTGACCAAGAGAGCTGGGATTTTGAAGTTAGTCTTTTAGCTCTGTACTTTGTCTTCTAAAAGCACTTTGTCTTCTCTGGGTGGCCTCCTCCTGATTTTGCAGCTCGTGTTTAGGTATACAACTAAATGAGGTTGATCCTGCCTCTTCTTTTTTTTCTTAAAAAAGTTTTTGATGTTTTTTTTTTTTAAGAAGTTTTGATTTTGAACACAACATGGAGTAAGTTCAAACTTGTGTGAAAGTATTAAGGAAAAGAGCATGTTGTGTCCCAGGTTGTTAGACAGTCCTATCACTTTTTTATACGTATTTTTTTATTGAAGCACGTTGAACCAAATTCTGTCAAGAACTGGGAATTATTTCTTGGATTACAATTAGAGTTGTGTATTGTCCGGCTTAAATTTTACTTAGTTTTTATGTTATTCTTACTTGACTTGTCCAAATGCCTCACAAGTATAAATGTGTAAGGTGTGTTCTTGCAGTTGTGTGACGCTGAACTTTGACAGTTTTCAGACTTGTACATTAACAGGGAAATCCGTTGTGGGGATGGAAACTAACTTTGGGTAATAACTTCTCCAAATGAGAGAGAATTGAGTGCCTGTCCCAGTAAATCTAAAGCTCTCCAACTGCAACATCTTTCACGGGTATCTCTGGTTGATGGTCTGAAAAAGAATAGACTACTTACTGGTTTTCTACCTGTTAGTTTGACCACAAGGCAGAACCGTTTCTTACTTGTGTTAGAAGTGGGACTGTGTTTGAAGAGGGGGTAGGAGCAAGGGCAATAACGCAGCTCAGCCTCTCTGCCTCTCTTGCAGTGGATTTCAGCATCCAGGTGCTGAGCTCTGGGTCGTGGCCGTTCCAGCAGTCCTGCACGTTTGCTCTGCCCTCTGAGGTGAGGCACTTTGCTCTTGGGTCCCCTGAACGTGCAATGATCCTGCCAGAAGTGTGTTTTACAAGGCTGGTGTCTCCTTCTCCCTTGTTGGTGTCAGAGACGGCTGGAAGTGTCTCTGGGATTGGTTTATTTGGCCTGAGGGTATTTGGGACAAGACAATTGAGTAAAACAGTAGGAAGGAACTGTGTGAAATACGTGTTTTTTCTAGTGGTGCATATTGTATCATAAAAAGGAAGAAAGAAACTTCAGTGCTCGTTTACATTTGTATTGTTAATGATGCTTTAAAGGGGAAACTTGTCACAGAGGGAAATTTTCATCCAGTCCACAGTATCTGAATACTTTGGATTTCTGTTTGTGTTATTCACAAAACATGGTGTTTGAAGGTGATCAGATTTGATGATGTTCCTCTGTTGCTTCCATAGCATGTTCTAGTAATGGCAAACAAAGGTAAACAATGTTATGTATTTATTTATTTATTATTGTTGGTTTTATACAGTTAGAACGGAGCTATCAGAGATTTACTGCATTCTATGCCAGTCGTCATAGTGGAAGAAAATTAACATGGTTGTATCAGCTGTCCAAAGGGGAATTGGTTACCAACTGTTTCAAAAACAGATACACATTACAGGTGAGGACAACATCATGCCAGTGAAGCACTTGGTGATGGTTGCATTCAGAGGGCTGGATGCAGCTGATAGAACCCTTGCTGTGTGTTTGTGTTATTTACTGTACTGATACTTAAGATCTGTGTTTGAAAGAAAATGCACTTAGGAAAGGGAATATACGTTGCCTGTGGTCTAAGCAGGTGTTGTGTGGAGGTGCGTTGTGTGAGACAACTGCACCCTCCCTGTGTAGGATCTTGTGCTGGTTATGCTCTCCTGTCAGCTTTCTCTGAAAAAGTAGATGGAGGAGGGGAGTTCACAACAGGGAGAAGAAACAAGATAATCTCAGACTCTGACCTTGTCATCAACATATATTAACCCTGTGGTGATACCCACTGATAGCTGCCTTGCTTATGAATTTGGTTTCGTTCTTTTGGAGTTGTGAGAATGAATTTAGTTGTCTGTGTAGATTTTAATAAAGATTAAATGGGTAGGAGTAAGGGAGGGACAAATAAAAATAAATTTAAACTATATTGGCAAGTAGAAGGATAGTGCTTTGACACCATAATAGATGATTTGATGAAGTGTCTGCAGCTAGCTAATGACCATAATCCTAGACTTTAGATAACAATGGAAGGTGAAGTTCTGGTTGTACAGACAACATCAGATTTCTCTGTATTGTGTAATGATTAGCACTAGTTGGGTATTCTCTCTTGTCCAAATAGTCCAGTTTATGTGTTTAACTGGTGACTTTCTGGCTGTTCAAATTCAAAAAGTGTTTGTTCATTCTCTGCTTTCCCCCCTCTCCCCTTCATTCTCTGTTTTTGGATCTGTTAGGCATCCACATTCCAGATGGCAATTTTACTGCAGTACAACACAGAAGATGCCTACACCGTGCAGCAGCTGACAGACAGTACCCAAATAAAAATGGTAGTGACTTTGCACACTTTACCACATTCTTGTGAAAAAGTCTTTTGGTCTTCTGATGTCGTAAGGAACTGGGATTGCATGTGCTGGAAGCCAGAGTTGTTTCTGTCCCGGAGGAGACAGATGTGCTCTATGGGTCAACTTACTTTCCTGGCTTACTTCCTGTAATCTTAACCTTAGTGTATGTGTACTCCTGTGGAGGGATTTGTCTGTCTCCCTGCTGAGCTCAGGTGGGAAGTTTTCAGTGTTTCACTACCTACATTTTGAGGTTAAAAGACACCATTGCAGCAAAAAACCAAGCGTTGTCCCTCCGTGATTGATCTGTGTATCTCTTGTTCTTTTACATCTCCGGCTTCTGTACGTGAGCATAGCAAATTCTGAAGCTTCACTGGCTAACTCTCCTATGGAAAAGGTTCCCTCCTTTTCTTTCCAAGTGGACTGCATGGCCCACAGCTTATTTGGCATCGCTGACCTTTGGTAGTAGGTTTGAATCAAGCCTGCTCCGACTTCTGGAAAGTTAGGCAATTCCTAATCAGTGAGCTCTTACTTCTAGAAATGCATATCTAGAAGGTTACAGCTGCTGATGGTTCACAGGAAAGCCAGAAGTCTTAGGGGGGTGCCCTTTATTATAGATACTTGTTTGCAGAGATGTGTGTGTATATATATATGTTTAAATATTTAGCCCAAATTATGGTTGGGTCAGAATCAAAGTCTTGTACAGCTGAGAACCAACTGCTTGGATCCCAGCAGATTTTCCCTGTGGTAAAATAGCAGCTTTGCAAACCTGCCCAGGGCATTGGCAGTAGCCAGAACAGATCCCTGGTATAAGGAAGCAAAGAAAAAGATGTTAATCAGAAAGCAGAGAGTGCTTGCTTTCTGAAGTTTAAGCTTGCCTTGGTATATATATTTGCAGGGTTTGGGAAAAATTATTTCTTAGGCTTATAAATCTGCTTGCAGAATAGTTCCTAAATCAGCAACTAGAAAGATCTGTTGTTTGCAATTAGTCTGTCTTAAGAGTTTTACATTATTTGACTGACCACAAGGGGGATAATGTCATAACACCCAGAAAGGCCCTTAGTACATTTTATTTCTGTGAACTATATTTTTGCAGCCTTTTTTCCCCTTATTTTGCAATGTTCTGCTCTCACTAGTTCTTTGTCTAAATATGTGTATTCTTTTTCAAATTTTTTAATTTGAGAAAGGTGCTGTCTGTCTGCACTGATAGTATTTTCTGTAATTTTGTAGGATATCTTGGCACAAGTTCTACAGATACTTTTGAAATCAAAATTGCTTGTAAGTACTCCTGCTTTTTTTTATGACCTGCTTAACAGACAGCGAAGTGTCTTAATGACTGCTTATTTATTTATTTGGTTGGTTGGTTATGTCTTGCAGGTTTTGGAAGACGAAAATGCAAATGTGGATGAGGTGGAGTTAAAACCAGATACTTTAATAAAACTCTATCTTGGTTACAAAAAGTAAGGAAAAACTTGAGCAGCATACATCACTTATGTATAACGGGTAGCATCCTGTTCTGCTTTCACAACCTGGGTAAAACCCAGTATACGTGGGGTGAAACCTTCAGGGTTCAAGTGCCAATTCACAACAGATCCAGCGTGTGCCAGTGCAAGGGGAGAGGGCTGGCAGGTGGGGGGGCTGCCTGGGATTTCAGCTGACACTGACTTTGTCCCAGAGTCTGTCGTGGCCTGGATCTGTTCTCATGTGTCCTTTCTGTAAGAATTAGTGCTGCTGAGTTGTGCTGAGCTGCATGCACTCGGCAAAGGACCTGGGGTTTTGTAAGGTCACGGTCATGCACAGTGACCAGCAAAGGTCACAGCTCTAAGTGTTGGTTCCCTAGAGCCAACTCGAGAGGATCAGGCTCATTTCAGAACCACCACAGAACACACAGTGATTTGAAAACTTAATAAACATGATTTTCAGTAGGTTTTATTACCCACTTTAAGCAGTCCTGTATTTTAAGCTGTTTACAGTACCGTGGTGACTTTATCGTGCTTACCAGAGCATAGATATAAACACACATAAATTCAGTGAGGAGTTCAGCACTTCCTGAAGATAAGGTCTCCAGAACGGTTCTCAAACCTTTCCTTGTACCTCACTCTTTGTCTGTTTTCCGTCCCCCTTTACCCCTGATTAAAGGCTTGGGAACCCGTGCTCGGTTACCTGAGTGCAGTGCTGCAGACAGCCCAGCACTGCTGCCTCGTGCAGCTCGGGGGTTCCCAGTGCAGGATGCACAGCACCGTGCTCGGTAAAGAACAGATCCCCTCCCAGTGCAGCCCAGAGGCTGAGCATAGCCCTGTGCACCCTGTGCTCGGAGCCTCCTGCTCCACACAGAGACGTTTCAAGTACAGTGGGAGATAGACCTGGGAGATCACTCACTGCGTTCAGTGAGTCGTGAAATACAGCAACACCCAGCAAGAAGGTCTTTTGGTTAGTGTGGGGTTGTTTTGGTGGGTTTTTTTTTAAACTTGGAGTGCCTAAAATTTTCAGAAGAGCCAAAGTCTGCTTTAGTCATGAAGTAATCGTGGTGATGTAGTTTTTGGTTTGGAGTTGGATTTTTTCCCCGGGTGTTTTTGTTTCTTTAATTGGTTTTTAAATAGGCTAATTGTTTTATTAACTTCTGCTTTCCTTTACAGCAAAAAATTAAGGGTAAACATCAATGTGCCAATGAAGACTGAACAGAAGCAGGAACAAGAAACTACACACAAAAATATTGAGGAAGATAGGAAACTACTGATTCAGGTGAGTTGTATTGCAGAATGCTGCCATTATCTCAGAGCTTCGTAATCCTTTAATGAAGCTTACTGTGGGGCTTTCCTCATTTTTATTAGAAGACAATATGCCATTGCAATGCACTGTGTTCAGAGTTAAAAATGTATTTGAAATGCTTTTAAAGGTGAATGGAGTCTGTAATAGGCAATGGAGGAAAGCATTTCTACAGACAGAATGTGTTCTTCACATTTATTCTAACCTGATGTTGATGAGTGTTTGGGCTCCACGGATGCACACGCTCAGCAGACCTTGTCCTGGGTGAAAATTTGTAATAGCCAGGTAGTATGAAGTTAACAGTGTTTTTATGTCATTTCATTTGAAATCCACTTGAGAAGCAAAGAGGCAGGGGAAGGAAATACAGATGTAGTGCTAAGAGAGCATGGCAGTAAGGTTAACTATATAAAAAGGCTTTTTTTGTTAATCTCATGTTGCTCTTGGTACCAGTTGGTGCCATTGTTATGACCAACCATAAGCACAGCTCTTAAGACTTGTGTGTCAAAACCACTTCTGATGCCCCTGTGCTGTGTAGAACCCGAGTTCTCAAGGTCTGTGTGAGTAGCTGGCACTTGTGGGCACATCTCTCCCTGTCTGGTACCCGAGTTTGTGGTGGTGGTGCTGCTGCACGAGCACACGTGATCTGCTAGCGAAGTGAAATGGCTTTATCCAGAAGGACAAGTAGTTTGCTCTTAAGCACTCCTCTCTGCCTTCACTGTGCAGGCTGCTATTGTGAGAATCATGAAAATGAGGAAGGTTCTGAAACACCAGCAACTGCTTGGAGAAGTGCTAACACAGCTGTCCTCAAGGTTCAAGCCACGAGTTCCTGTAATTAAGGTATGTGAGAACCGTATCTCTGTACCCGTGTTCAGGAGTTGAGGAGGATATATATAGACAAAACACGTGCTTCTGACTTAAAAAGGAAAACTAAGGAGATGGGATGGGTAAGGACAGCTTTTGTGAGTTGCAAGTAGGAAATGTTTTAACCAGAAATACTGCGTTTCTCCTAGGGCAATATGCGTGTTTCACATTGTTGGCAGTGGTAAAACAGTAGCTTGAGTGCATCTTTTCTCATCAGTGCCAGCTTACTGTAGCCTTTGCTCCAGGCTTACCTTTTGTTTCTGCTCTCCCAGTCGTGGGAGCGCAGCCAGCCTTTGAGTGGCCTTGATCTAACAGCTCCCTGATCTCTTTTAGGATAAAAGTGTCGGGATGGGGGGCATTGCATTTAATTATTTACTAATAATTACATTGATTACATTAATTACTAATTAATGGCTATTAATTTCTTCACTGTTTGTTTAATTGGGCTCACCTGTGGTTTTTACATCCACGGACGGGGGGACGGGAGGGGCAAAGAACAGGCAGGGAAGAGCAGTTGCATGAACTGGCACCGGTGCTGAGATGCTGCTGCTCAGGCGGTGCCAGAGGCAGCTCCTTTCTGCAGCTGCTGTCTGGAGTGACCTTACAGCGAGCACTCCACATCTCGGTTTCATTCTTTATTTGCTGTCCTACTGTGAAGTTCTCAGCATACTGACCACTGGTTGATCTCCCAGTCACTGCCCTGGAATAGCATCAAGTAGGTCTAATTGAGCTTAGTGGATTAGCAAAGTCCTGTGCTTGGCTGTGGTGGGACATAGTGAGCTGCCATGGTTTGTGCCCGTTGCCTCCTCCCACAGTCCTTCCCTCGTAGCAACCTCAGAGAGGGCTCTTCTGCCAGTGCCCAGCACTTACCTCTGTTCCTCCCGCAGAAATGCATCGACATTCTCATTGAGAAGGAGTACTTAGAACGTGTGGATGGTGAGAAGGACACCTACAGTTACTTGGCTTAACATTTTTACTAGCGACTCCTTGACTGTGTGACACTCGGTAAATAGGTATGTGATGGAAGGAAGGAAGGAAAGCGACGGAACTTCATAGCAGCCCCCCTGCTGCCACTTGGACCTCCCTTTTTAAAACCTGAGACCAGGACTCCCACCAGCCAGTCTCAGCTCTACATCAGAACTGCTCAGGATTGATACATTTCAAGTATGTAAATATGGACACCAATGCCATTTAACCTAATTTAAGAACAGAAAGGAATCAAACCCTTCTCCTTTAAGGGTTGCATGCTACTGCATTTAAATCAATACATTGGCTATATGATAAACAGCTGCCATCCCAGGCAGCACTTATACATGTTGGCAGCACTTGGAGAGCGAGTCTGAATGGACCCATGTGTAATCTGCTATGAAAAACCATTTGTATAGTGTGTTTCATTTTTTAATGTGTGATAAATAATAAAAAAAAATTAAAAGATTTCTGTACAAGTTGCATTTGGTTTTATTGTTTTAAGTTTCATGAATTATCTTTCTAAATGTAAATAAAAGGTATAATGGTTATGAAAGCTATTAGAAATTCGTGTTGCTTTTCCTCCCTGTTTTCTGGTGATCTAAGCACATTTTGTTCTCTGAGGAAATTGTCATCTATAATCATCTGTGTGTGTTTCTTTTTTACAAGGAAAGGTCTGCACTTTGAGAAGAAAAGAAAGTTGTGATGATTTCACAGGAGCTGCAGAATAGAAAACACTCAGGATCCATGTGGCAATGGTCATCTGAAATTAGAGCTGGTTTTACTATTGCTCAGTGTGCTGTGAAATGCATCACCCTTCCTTAAATGCTGCCTGGACTAAATGAGGTTAGCTGCCCATTTCTTTGACAAGAACAGAAAATTGAGTGTGTTCCCAAAGATTAATTCCCATTAAATATTACCTGTGGTGGGAATTAAAATACTTTGGAGTCTCACTTCACATACATTGATTGACCAGGCTTCATTCCATTCTTCTCACATTTTATGGAATGAGTATTGGCTTTCCACATGCTACAAGCAAAAGGCTGCCATCCTCACAAGTCTCATTTTTGGTAATTTATATTTTCTAACTGTGATGGTGAAAAGAACTTCGGTTCTGCAGCCAAGCACCTTTTTTCCTTTAGAATTTGTGATTTGTTCAGTGTTTCTTCTCCCAGGAAGAGAAAAGAGCCAGGTTTGGTGTTGCTAATGTTTTTGTCTTGAGGGAAACTAATGAACTGTGACCTACAAAAATATCTGGGGTTAATACTGCTCCATAATTTTCTTTTTTTAAGGTGTGATCTGAAGTGATTTGGAAAAGAGAGGGGGGTGGCTCATCTGCACCTGAGAATTTGCAGTCTTGCTATTCCTGTTCTGAATTAATTTTAATTGTACTAAAGACTGCCAGCACAGGGAACAGAACAGAAGCAGCTTGCTGGTCAGTTTTAAAACTGCTTTTGGAAATTGGGACGAGTGGAGCTTGTGATGCTTTCTGGGATGGCTCGCTCTTTTCTTTCAGTAGTATGCTATGTTGTTTTTGTAAACAATTCTGAGCAGGGCCCCTGGGTGCAGAAGGTACAGAAGGATTTTCTGAAATCAGTTTTGCAATCAGGTGTTGCTGTGCCTGCCCTCCCCCTCCAGCTGGCTGGACTAGAGCACTGTGTTCTACCACAACAGCCTGCAGAGCTCACGCTCCTCGGGCCAGTAAGAAGTAAAGGTATGGAAGCCTAAAAAGGTGAAATGCAATTGTTCCTGTGACAAAAAGTCATGGAGGATGTAAAGGTTTCTTGGCTGCAGCCATTACTGCAGAGCCCACGACTGGAGCTGCCATGCCAGGGGGAGCACAAAAGCTGCAAGATCATGTCTGTGACCCGCAGGTAACCTCACTGATGTCCTACACTCTTTGAACCTTCCCAGGAATCTTAAATGGGACCTGAAGTAACAGTGGCAGAAGGGGACAAGGATGGAGCTGCCTTTGCTGAGAAGGTACAGGTTAAATTCACACTGCTGCCTTAACAAAATTCCAACTCCGTTCCAGTAAAAATGAAGAAGTTCAAGTATCCTTTATTCAAGGTTGAAAAATGTACCACACCACATTATTGCAAAAGTTCATAGGTACAAAACACTTTGCAGCTGGTGAGAAGGCAATAAAAAGTTGGTTTGTTTTAAAATTTGTTACTATAAATTACTGTTACAGTACTTTGCAAATACAGAATTTCAAATTGCATCATTTTTATTTTTCTAAAATTGCCCACAGTACTAGAAATTCCTGAAGATAAGGCAGCTGTTTGTTTAAAAGAAGAGGTAGCTGGTGTCAAGGGATTTCCATTTCTCTTTCAATGCCCACATACTTGAGGGCATCAGCTTGGCTATATCTGAAATTTAAACAACAAAACAAAAATCACACATGGCTCTGACATGCCAAAACAGCACCACAGACTGGAATACTCTCCTGCTTAGAGCTCCTGCAGTTTCCTCAGTTTTCCTGGGGCCTTTCCTGCTGGTGTGGATTTGCAGGTGCAGAACAATGCTGACCGCTCAAGAAACTACTTTTAGAGGAGTTTGATCAAGAGGAAACAAAACTACTAAAATTCCGCACTTTTTCACCTTGAATCTCCCAAAGCTGAAGTTCGTTTTAGTTAGTGGAAAGCAACTGCATTTCTGAAGGTTGACTCACACAGTGTTGTCACTGCACAGCTTCATTTTCTTCAAGTGGGATGATTTTAGAGGAAAGTATGAACATATTCTTAGCAAGCACTTCTCTGTAATAACAGAACTTCTTGCCCATGCCTGAAATGGGATAGTCAACCCCTACCAGTACTAGAGAGCCCCACCAGTTAGTCTGTAGTGCAGGTCTGTCCCCATTTGTCACTAAACTTTTCTCTACACAAATTACTGTTCCAAGTATGCTCAAGTCAGTCTTACTATGATATCTGGCCTCAAAAACCAAAGGGGGTGCTGCTTCTCAGCTGCTGCCACCTGAGGTTGCAAGGACCAGGCAGGCACAGTAATTAACTGTGAGATGGGCAGAGAGAATGAAAGCTGCTCCAGTCTTAGGACAGAAGTGACAAAGTCCATCTACCCACCTGTAGTCAAAGAACAGTTCTTCACCAGTCTGAATGGCTCTTTTAGCAAATATTCCTATTCTGTGATCACCATTAACCATCATCACTGTTGGAAAGAAATTTAAGCTCGTGTTAGTACAAATACCAATAAAATGTGCTGCTAAATAAGTATCCCACATTTCATATACTGCTGGAGAGCAAGTAAATTTAAAACTTACCTTTTGCATAGCAATTGGGATTTACTGAATGGTTTGCAAATCTTATTTTGTTGCCCTTGCGTGTTGCATCAACCACAAAATCTAGGGGGGTGGAAAAAACAACAAAAGCCACAAATGATGGAGAAGTCACCTACAAACAAGTTTTGTGCTTAATACCTAGTGTGCTTGGATTTCAACAGCTGCAGCAGGTAACTGCATGGCTTCCCACCTGGAAGACCTGGCCCACGATCCTGCAATAAATACTCTCCTGCTGCCCCACGCCCTTTGCCTCCCGCCACAGTGACACCACCCTCGCTCCTCATCTGAAGCTTCCCTGCCCTCATTCCACAAGGACAAGCCCCGTAAATATGCTAATTCAACACTGACATAAATGCTTGGCACAGCACAGCCTGTATTTTTCTCTTCCAGTGGCAGTAGCTACATACCACATCTCTGTGTTTGGCTTTTTCCTCCCCTCCAATGTAATTGTCATCATCACTTACTGCTGACTTAAAGAGTCAAATTATTTCAGACAATATCTGGCAAGTCTTTTGAATTCTTCAGTTTACTTAATGCCTGCACGTAATTTTACTCCATGAAGTTTTACTTATATAGTTAGTTGTGTGGTAGGCTCCATCACTGCATCTAGTTGACTAGCATTTAGGGGGAAAAAAAGGCAGTAGCTGCCAATATTAGGAATCCACACATTGACTGATAGGGAAAGATGTGCAGGCAAAAAGTCTCAGTGTCACCTCTGTCTGCAGAACAACAGGGCTGACCAAAATGGGGAGCATACATATTTCATTTATGCTGCAAGGGTTCCAAACTAATGCATACGTACCATTATTCAAGTTAAACAAGAAGCTGCACATGTATTTGTCGTACACTTTTCCTCTTCTGTCTGCCTCATCCTGAGAAATAATCTGAAAGAAACATTGCTTTCATAAAATAGATACCCTTTCCTTTTGTAACTGCAGCAGCTTAAGGTCAAAACCCCCAGACATTCTGAAAACACGTGGAGTCTTTTTTCCTTTTCTCTGGGATTCAAAGTGTTCCCAAACATAAAGTACTGCTTTCAGCGAGCATTCTGCATTTACCAAACATCCATGGTTTACTCTTAGCATAAATAAATCCTTCCAGAGCAGAAGAAAAGTAAGAATTGCTTCTCATCTCAAGACTGCATACATGATTCAGGGTTCTGCTGCTACAGAATATAACTTAGTGAAAGCACCCATTGACTTTTACTACTATACTAAATGATTTGGCACAAAATTCCAAGCATGTCTGAACTGAAATTGCATCTAAAAATGACATTCCAGCCTCTCATTCTCACAAGAACCTATTTCAAATTTTTGTGACATTTCAACTGTGTAGCTCCTGGGTGTTGAGCCTCTGACAGCAGCATCTGCACACTCAGTCAGTCCCATCACTCTGTCTAAACATGATACCACGTTACAGACAATCTCCTGGTCCTTCTCAATGCAAGACTTTACCAAGTAAGCTCCTAACAAAACCAGTGTTCTTCATCCTTACCTCACCACAGTATTCAGAGATGAATTCATTCTTCTGTACAGGATCTTTGATAAAAATTCCCCAGCCTGCCACATCTGAAGGTGCCAATAGTAAGTGCTAGGGGGCAGAAAAAAACCAAGAAGTTTAGACATGCCTGGCTTAGATTGGTTTGTTTTTTTTCTATTTTGTTTTGTATCACTTCGTGAAATGTATATGCTGGCACTCCAAGAGAGTAGACAAACACAGATTCTTCTAGTTGTCAAATGCACACTAAAATTACAGTCTGTGGATCAGAAGATCTATGTGAAACGGCCTCAAGTATTTGACAAACATCAAAAATTTTAGTTTAACCTGGAAATGAGGGTGTTACATAAAAACACATTTACTAAAGACTTCAACCTAGAAAGGTCTGCAGACAGAAGCCTACTACTCATTAGCTCAGTACTCAACCAGTTTGTGAGAAGATGCTCCAGAGTAGAAATAAACTCTGGTTGACTGATTGGTTTATTTACCAGAGCTGAATGGGCTTTCAAGGTGTCTTCAGTAGCCTAAATACAAGTTTGTGCATTAGAATGCACAACTGAACAGAGGCAGCCGCTGTGCCCGAGACAAACTTGCTCATGCTGATCTAGGGAAAGACTGCTGAGGTATCACTTTCAAACAGCAGCTCATTTGCAAATCACGAGCGAAGCCTGAACGGGGAGAATGAGACTCCACAGCAGCACTACACAGAGAACACTAATTGGTACATGACAAAATGTACACCGAGCTTAACAGCAGCACATCAGCAAGCTAACGAGGGACAGCTACCTCCCCTGGAGTTTGGTTTGGCTGGGGTTTTGTTTTCCTGTTTGACAGCACAAAGGCAAAGACATCCCATTCTCTGGCTCGGAAACACAAAACCGCCTCCAAATGCCGGCAGTAGGCATGTAGCCGTGGAAGCAGACGTACTTTTTTGGATCCTCTCTGAATGCTGCAGTTCTTGCAAGAAACGTTTTTGCTGTCCCAGTGGTCAGCTGCTCCACAGGTGAGACAGAGGTCAGGGTCACACTCCCGCACGGCCAGGTAACAGGGGCACTGCTTGGTGTTGCACTGTGCTTTACAGCGACACCCGGGAAACCGGTTTTGGCCTGCGAGGGAACACAGGGAAAGGAAAAGAGCAGCTGTGAGAGAAGGACAGTGTGACATTAGACTGTGCAGACTGCAGCATATCAGGATGTTAATAATAACACAGCCATTGAGTCCCGTATGGGACATTGGGAAGTACTGTAATTCTTTCCTTCCCTGATTTTATTTTCCTCTTCCTCAGTTTTAAGGCTGAAGACTCTTTCTGACTTCATGCAGTGGCTAATTATGAGGGCCAAAGTGAACTGAACACGTGCTCACGCCGTCTGACACGGTTTGCTGCTCCTGCAACACTGCAGGAGGGACTGACTGCTAGTACAGAGCCGGGTGGTGGGGCAGGGGAAGAAAGTTATAGATAACTTAAATGTTTTACTTACATTCTGAGCTGCACTGACAAAACTTCTCACAGAAGTTTTGAGCAATTACACATGGGCATGAGCTATCACAAGGCTGACGTGGGTGATCACATGGCTGATAGTTGTAAACATGATTCGATGACCCATCTGAATAAAAATAGCAACATTTTGTAAAGTTGAAACTTGCAACCGAACAACATGCAATTCCCCTCATTCTTCAAGGCAGACGTTCCCTTTTAGTCATTTCAGAAAGTCCCAAACGCGAACAAAAAGCCCAAACCTACAAATGAGTGGGGTTAAAAACCCCAGAAGACACCCAAGCAGAACTGCAGCACTAGTGGGTGTTTTACACCCGGAGCTGCCTGCTTCCTACTGCACTTTACTCTGCCCATTGCTCAGCTGCTTCAGGCATTCAGAGCTCTTCAGTGTGGAAAACTGAAAAACGAAACTACAATGGTATAATTTCCTGTCTGAACGTGTTCTAGAAAAGCACCGGTATTATTCAGCAAAGTAAATTTGCTCAAATACCCAAAGTGATTTTTATTGTGGAACAACAGTCAACTCTCAAACAGGTTCACACTGGCAACGTAATACCTGGTTATTATACCACTGTGCTTTCCCAAGTCAATTTTCCAGTACAGACAATGCTGAAATCTTCTAGACAAGAAAGGAAATACCAGGGACAAGTCTAGAGCTTCATCCACAGAGCAGCTAGGAAAATTTAGGGCTTTATAATTTCTGTTTGCTGTTAACACTTCTGAGCTTGTGTTGGGTTTGCGTGGATTTGTAAAAGTGCTCAAGTTAGCAATCGGCAACAAAAAAGCAGAGAGAGAAACTCATCAATTATTTATGTTGCTGGAAGTCCCAACCATTCGCAACAAATTTTCAGAGAACTATTTCTAAAATAAGCCGTTTTTTTAAAAAAAAAAAACCACAACAACCACCACAAATGCACTTTTAACCGCAGCTCCAACTATTAATACCATTTTTACCTGTGTTTCAATGAGGCCATACTGAAAAGACTGTAAACTCAGCCTCCTTCCCTTTCAATTGAATTATGCAGAGCTCTTCCAGTTATGTAAACCAAAGAGTACCTTTTGTCTCTACAATATTTGTAATGAGACTTTACTTTTTTTTTCTTATTCCCCTATAATCTCTAGCTCCTCACAGAATGCATATATAATGGCCTGGCATTAAAAAAACCAAACAACAAAAAAAAAACTCACATGAACACAAAACCCCCAAAAATAAAACCGAAAAAGCAATAATAGAACCGTAAAAGTTCAGGACATAAATTGAATGGAAAGATGCTAACCCTTTTTCAGCTGTATCTTTCTGCAATGAGCAGCCCACAACCTGCAAAAACACAAAACAAACAAGAAGGTTGACAGGAACTCCTCCTGCAGTGGGCTGGGGAAGGCAGCTGCCTCTTGCACCCACACTCGGCTCGCGATGGGAAGGTTTCTGGTAACATCGACACCTGCCAGCCGCACGCAGGTCACAGGTGGCTGCAGCAGAAACGCCCTGTCCCAGTCTCTCGGGCTCGGAAAGATCAAAGCTCTGCAGGCTGCTCCCCCCTCCCCACACCGCTCCTCCAGTCCCAGGATGGGACAGACGAGCAGCCCCCACCCAGCCCAGCCTAGAGAGATGCTCAGACTCAGATGGCCTCGAAGGAAAACCCGCCAAGAGCAGGCTGCTGGAGCCACTTCCAGCAGGCAGAAGCAGCAGCAGGGGGAAGGACCTGGGACGGCAGATGTGGAGGGGCATGTCTGACGTGGGCAGTGAAGCTGCTTCGCAGGACTCGGCCCCAGCCCTGGCTGTCACCTACAGATCACAGCCAGGTGCTGCCCTTCACCTGAGCAGCTCCAAGGATGTGACAACAGAAGATGGCATCTGTCTGGCACGGCCAGAGTGATGTGGTCTCAGTGTTTCTTCTGGCTGGACAGACTTTCCCCCAGTTTTTCTGACTGGTGCTACTGCACTGAGCCTTCTTCCCTTCTGTTTCAAACTCTATACACCTTTCTCTTAGGTCCTTACAGTTTTCCTTCAGTGTCCACTTTCTCAGCCAGCTTGGCAAAGCACACCCTTTGCCAAAGTGATGCTTTTGTTGTGTGATGGATTTTATTGTCTGCATTTGTTTTGTTGGGTTTTGGTTGGGTTTGGGTTTTTTTTAAGAATAATGTACTTTTGGTTATCATAACAACACTCATTATACTTTAACATTCTTGCAAGTTACAATTACCCCTTTATTTTGTATCCATGTCAGATTGCAAGTCCTTTGGGCAGGAATGTCAACTGTTGCATAAACAGCACAATCAAGCAAAAACACCTGTCTGGACCTTAGGTACCAAAAGGAAAACCAGACTTTTAATTTCAGTAGCCTTAAAGGAGAAATCAGTTGGTTTATTTTTCTTCAATTCTATGCATTTTAGTTAGCACTCGTATTTCAGTGATCACATTAAAAAAAAAAAGAATTAGGTTAAGGATTTTCTAAGTTTATACGTTTTGGACTTCCCTAGTATGTCATACAGCAACATGAAGACAATATGGGAGAAGCCTCGTGCCCTGGCCAAGTGATACACTGCCAGCTGCATCGAGCTACCTCACCTTCTCTGCATGCTTACTGAGCAGCCCAAGACACTCACAGGTACTCAAAAATCCCCAGCACAGGACACCTGGAAAGCTGTTCTGCCTTTCAGTGAACACAACACTCAGAAGTTCTCACTCTGAAAAACTATCTCCTGCCATAACTACTTAAATAGGACTTCTTTCATAAAAGAGTATCAGTTTCTACTTCAATCAAACTTCTACGGTGTCCCCCAGCAGCTTCAGGTAAGTAAGATCCTCTATAAAAGTGCCTTTTCAAAGATTTAACTCAACAACCAGCTTTCTTACAAGCATCTGAAGGAGCCCATACATGTTAGAAACCCACAGAGGCAGACTTGTCCAAGTAACTGAGCTTGAGGGGAGGGAAAAACCACAGGCTATCAGCATTACAGAGCACTGTAACAAATAGGTGATATTCCTGTGAAGAGTGACTCACCCCAGGAAAAAAGGCAACTAACACGGTGAATACCAGACGTTGACTCTTTGTAAGGAGACTGCTCCCATGTAATTGAAAGGAGGAGTGCAATTTTGACTTGCATTACTCTAATGCACATCAAACTACTTTCTTTTTTGTCCATCTGGTATTTGGTAACGTAACACACCATATCTTTGAAAAAGTCTTTCACAGAAACTTATCTGTCACCCCAAGATAACAAGGACCTACTAGATACCAAACCCTTCTAGATGGGTGGCCAGACTTCTTAAAGTCATTAGCAATTAGTAGGGCTTTTTTTTCCTTAAGGTAAGCACTATCCTAATAGTTTAAGTGTGAAACGCCACCACCACCGAAGCATTAATGCTAACAACTCAAAAGCAGAAAGAAAACTACAGATGGCAGTCAGGATGCAAAAGGCATCTGCTGAGCCACTCTTGTGCAGGAGACTGGTGTCACGGGAGGGGAGAGCCCAGGGAGAAAGGAGCTGGAGGCACACAGGGCCAGCAGGAACGGTCGGGGATGACAGAAGACAACACAAAGCAAGCTGCCAACACTGACCGGCTCCATAGCAGTTTTGATTAGCACAAGCAAATAGTTTGTGTTGGCTTGCAGCTTTCCAAAAGTGCCAGGAAGCACTGCAAGTTCCCCCAGTCAGTGCACAAACCTCAAGCCTGAATAAGTACCATAGTAAAGGTGGAGTAATTTTTCTATCTGCCCTATAATCTGCCATCTCAAGCAGAAACAAAAGGTGAGGTCTGGTCCCATTCACCAGGAAGCAAAGGCAAGGAAAAGACAGAAAGCACTCACAGCTTGAAGCTTCATTAAAGAAAAGTGAACTGGAAACCCCGCAGCAGGTTTCCATGCAAGCCAGTGGATTTGTACATCTCCAGCACAGGCATCTTAGAAAACAAGTGTTTCCAGAAGCATCATGACAGAAGCTGTCAAAAATAATGTTCTTCTCTCCTAACAACCTACGAGACTTTGCCAGTGGTTTTCGGAGGCAGCAGCAGCAGCTAATCAGGCAGTAAAAACACATTCTTTGGAAGAAGTTACCGTTTTTTGTTCCGCGCAGGGATACTCTGCTATCAGAAAGAGCACCAAAAATTCAAAACACATGCCAATTATGTCAAATGTGTAGTTGAGTCTTTGCAATGCTTGATTTTCTGGCATCACTCAAAGACTTCAGTTTCCTAAATCATCTTGTCCACAGCCTGCCTGCCACTCCAAGATTCAGCCTTCCAACCAGGTGGCACATAGGAATACCTGTGCCAATGCCTCAGCTGGGCCTTTTGCCTGATAACAGTGAGACTTTAAATCCATACAAAAAGGCATCCTGAACTCTTGGCAGAACTACATAAGCTATTCAAACACATGCAGCCAACAGCAGTCCAGCAGAAGGTAGGGACAGGAGGAGGAAAATGAGAAAGTAGGGGGAAAAAAAGAAAATATTTTCAAATAAAATTTACTAAGTGGCATCTGAAAAGGGGATGAGGGGGAAAGGGAAGACCAAAGTAATCAAGAAGCAGCTTTACATGACCTTATAATCAGTAACAAATCTTTACCAAAATAGAGGAAGGAGTGCTGATTAGTTAAAGCAAATACAATTCAGCTCCCAGCAAGGGAAGAAAAGAATGAACTGAAGTTCTGAAGTACTCTCCCTCCAGCATACATCCATGCTTTTTGGAATTCTTTCTTGGGTCAGATTTTTTATTGGCTTCTATGCAAAGTACTCCCCAGGAAGGCACAGTTTTCCAAACTGCCAGGTCAGTCTCTGATAGGAGAGGCTCTGACACTCACTGGTTCTCCAGAAAGCAGCTATGTTATGGCTATCTAACAAAAATGACACAGGGAATGGGGACACAATGTATTTCACTCTCCAAGAGGGGTGTCGTCCTGCCAGCTACTTGCCCATATGCCTACGTAGGCACCACAATGGCATGGGAATAGGCAAAGTCTTGTAAGAAAATCTGCTACCAAATCAGTTCGAAGAGGCCATCAAAAGCAGCCTTCTGCCCCTGCTGTTCCCTTCAGTGAATGCTGCTCTTGCTCCAGGCTTGTGCCACACACACACACACACACACACGTGGAATCCCTGCAGGCCGGTAAGACCCTTGCAATGGAAAAGAGCAAAAGGAAAAGAAGGGCCTTCCCAGCTCTCGGACTGGATGTACTCTAAGAGTGAGTAAACTCAGCTGAAAGAAAGGTAGGAAACAGAGAAAGACTTGCAGATGTTTGTCCCAATTGCTGGTTGTGTGACATCTTTAGAGAGCGCTCAGTTTACGGTCGCATGTAGGCGGGCTAAATTATTTTCCTTTCTGGAAAGACTACTGCACCATGAAGAATGGTGACAGCTTGATTGCCACATATTCTGGGAAATAAAAAAATGATCTCCTTTCTTCAATGAGAGTTAAAGGAATTAAAAGGCATCTCATAACTAAATTGCTACCATAAAAGTTTTTATATTGCCAACTAATAAAATATCGTCAAGAAACCTCATGCAATGGTGCTTTTATTTACTTGGAAAAAAAAAAACCTAAAGTAAAGTCTCAAAACTCCTCCAAAACAATGTCAACCTGGTAACCACACAATCCATTTCAGCTTCAAAATGCACTTGAGCCTTTCAGTTGCTCTTTTGAAAGGGATGTAGTGGCACCACTTTTATAGCAACTTGTATGAATCTGACAACAGGCCAATTCCCAGCTGCATATTCCAAGCTTGCACCGTGGCTAATAACCTAAATTTAAACAGCCAAGCCCACCAAATGCCCAAACACTTGACAACTGTGCCAAGAGCATGAAAATCCACAGCTTTTGCTGAGAACAGAATCTCCTCCAGATGCTCAGTGAATCTTTTCCTAGTCACACTGCCAGCCTCCACGCTACAGAGCAGAAACGTTCTATTCCACGTCAACAGCATCTTTGAGCCAGTATCAGGAATTTCACTAAGCCTGGAAATAATAAATATGCTTACACAAGCTAAGACAGAAGCAAGAATTGATGGGAGAGGAACCAGAATAACAAACTTGGGGGAATATAAGGGAGGTTAAAAGGAGAAGCAGGAAACTACATGGAAAGAGGTGTACTTATTGTTTGCTGAAAGCAATGTTCTTGCTGATTTTCAGTCAGCTTTTTATCTCCTATCCCTGGAAATAAAAGTAACCGATGCATATTCCCAACCTCAGTATTCTCAAAGAAAAACGCATTTCACTGACAGACAGTAGCCACGAAGTTCAAAATTTCAACAGAAATGGTTTCAGATGGTCTTTGTGGCTCCAGCAAAATGCTTGATTTTGTTCTTCATTGCAGATTCAATTCAAATAATAACTTGTTAGCCTGGTTCTTGCTAATGAAACTGGGGTGCTACAAAGGAATAATGTCTTCTAAAGAAAAAAAGGGCAAGCCTACTAGTTTACTACAACATTTTTGCTTACTATTTGAATCTTAATGAAATACACTTCATCATAAAAAAACATGAGTTTTAATTTAAAAAATACCATGTAATCATTTTTAGTCCCACTGTAATGCTTCTAAATTTAACGTTTATTGCTGCAAACAAAATTATAGCACGCTATGTTGAATGTTCCAACAAGCTGTGTTGGGTATTTCTAGTCTAAACTGAGTTTTGACTACTTGCAGCAATACACCTAAAGAATCTGCTAACAAGACTCTGGCTGTTAAGGAGCTTAAAAAGAAGGGAGAGGGAAAGAGAAGTGGAAGGTTATATTTGCCAAGGCATTAAGACTTCTGCCTGAAACCAAAACACCGTTTTGTTTTATTGCTGCAAATTTTGGTTTTCGAAGCAAATGAAATGTTGCACGACTTTTCCTCCAAAATACTTTCTGTTCTGATCCCCTGTCCTTCCAATTTATTGTTATGCTAAGGTTATTTAGTAACAGATTTACCTGTGTTTCCTCTTCTTCTTTCTGGGAGGAGTATCAACATCTTCAGCAGGGACTGGTGCAATAATACTAGATTCCTTTACTCTAAACTCATACACCTAACAAGAGATACCATAATACATCCACGATAAATCTCTCACTAGTAGAAAGTTGCTCATTTTCTAAGTTAGTATGATTTCCTTCAACCAACAGCTTACAGATTATATCCAGTCATAGTCTCTTTTCAATACATTTAAAGCTGATTATTTTTGTCATTTAAGAACTGACAGTCTAATTTAAACCTCCTGTAAATTTAATTTAAAAACAGCTTAAAACTAATTTTTATGTATTTGTGGTATGAATTCTGGATCATAGCATTCTTGGGAAAACCAAGAAAATTAATTAATTTTCTCTTTTGGTAATCAATACTGGCATTTCTACACTTCAAGTTTTAAAAGTCAAAAGCCATCACCCCTAGCAAGTAGCTTCCCTTCTTACCTGCCTGCATGTTTTGGTCCCAATCAGTCTGGCAATTGCACAGAAGTTGTCATAGTAGGTGCCAATAAGAACTCTAAACATTGAGGCTTCTGCACCACTCCATTCCACATTCTCCGGAGGCTCAATATTTGGCTTCATCTTTATCGGTGTTTGACACCTAGAATTTGCTTCTGTAATAAAGAATCGAGAGTGAGGGAATTCCAAAAATCTTATACAGCCGATAAAAACGTCAGATTATCAACTGCAGCTAAAAATAGCCCAATTTGTTGTTGTTTATTCCTAAGTGCCACAAAAACGCAGCACTTCTCACACACCTCTTACAGAAGCTAAGAGTAGCTATTCAGATTACACGATCTCTACATAAATTGTGACAATGTGGGCATCCCCTGACAGGGTTTTCTTTGATTAAACTCGTATCATTACTCTGCCTTTTCACTCGGGCCCATACACGTTTGCTAGGATTGCGTGGTTCAGCTTGTTTTGGTGGGTTTTGGCATTGCTGGGCTTTCCTGTTTTGGTTTGGTTCTGCTGTATCTCCTCAAGCACTACCGCTAATTGACTAGAAGCATCGCCCAGCCTTACCAGAGGAACTGGACGTTTCATCTTTCTTTTCCTCTTCTTCTTTGTCATTGTTTTCTCCTCCGGTTTCAGTTCCAGCTTCTCGATCGCTGTCCGTGTCCTTCGACTCCAGGACATTTATGGTGGGTGTGCTGGGTCTGCTGGTGTTGTTGGGAAGTCTCCCCCTCCGGCGGCCGCCCGGGCGCTTCGGTGGCGTCTTTATGCGCTCAGCGGTCAGGGCAGCTGCAAACTCCTTTGCACCTTCCTAAACACAAAACGGCGTCATTTGTACCAAAGGAATTAAAAGGTGTTTTCCCCTGCGGCCAGGGCTTGGACGAGGCACAGTTCTACTTGCACACGGCGTAATTTTGTGTTATTCTACAAAATAATCATGTGCACAGAAACTCCAAGTTAAATGCACCCCAACCCTGGACTCCAACTGAAAGAAGAAACATAAAACACTTCTGATGCTACCATGAAAAAAAAAAAATCTACATTTTAAAAATACTCATGTCAGTATTTCAGTTCTCCTTTTATTTTGGCTGCCAAGTGAAAAATAATTCAGGAGTAAATTTCTGGTTTCCCAGATGACAGAAAAAATGAGAATTTCCTACAGAGAACACCCGTCAAAATACAAGAACTCTTCCTGCACGTGGCACTTCAGCAATATGTGTTCTGCATTTTTTAAAATGCAAGCATTGGTAATTTGTTTTCTAGCAGAAAGGGGGATGACGTGTAATAAATTTTTACACTGGAAAATCACAGTTTCTCACACTAAATTTAGGGGAATTATGAGAGAGATTTGAAATTACATTACTCAAGTTTTCACCTTATTAATTTCCATCTTTTTGCTTCTTAAGAACACAAGTCCTGGATGGAACCCGCCTTTGGCAAACTAAAAAACCTTTATAATTTGCAGCTGTGATATAATTCACAAGCGACTTAAGCCTGCGGTTCCTTGACTAGACTGGACATGACAGCAGCAACGCCATTATTAGGAGGCAATAATATTTCTTCTCTACAAATATCTCAGGCTATGTCTAATAGATCTACATGTATTCGTGCTTAAGACAATTGGAAGTTAGATCCTTTCTGTCACACCCACTGAAGATAAGCCACATGCACTACCCCAAATGCAGTGTGTCCTGCCGTACTGCAGCTAACACTAGCACTCAGTGAGCTGTAACACAGGAAATGATCTTACCAAGTGTTGGTAACAGTGCGGTCCACAAGGCTTATTATCTAATGCTGTTTCTGTGTTCTTTCGTTTATAAGTATTAGGAGTTGCATGGAATGCTGTTGAATCAAAACATCACATTTTTAAGTTTTCATATAAAAATACATTACATATCTGACCTCAAACAGTATTCAAAACACAATGTTTACCAAGACTTCACTAAAACCAGAATAAAAATATTAACAGATGGAAAAAACCCACAAAATAAACCCACATAGTGACATCTGACTTACCACTTAAATACACAGAGACAGCACAGAGGTAAGTTCCACATATCATGGAACAGTTTGGTTTGGGAGGGACATTAAAGATCACCTAGTTCCAAACCCTTTGCCATGGGCAGGGACACCTTCCACTAGAGCAGGCTGCTCAGAGCCCCATCCAACCCGGCCTTGGACACTTCCAGGGATGGGGCACCCACAGCTTCTCTGGGCAACCTGTGCCAGGGCCTGCCCACCCTCACAGTCAGGAATGTCTTCCTTATATCAAATGTAAATCTACCCATCCTCTTTCAGTTTAAAGACACTATGCCCATTTACATCAGCAGAGATGACATTTGTTTCATATTATCAAGGAAGATTTGCTATGTCTCCCTTCCCAACAAAAGAACAGACCTTCCTTTGTTGTCTTGTTAAACAGAATTATTCAGAGCTTCTCCTATGAATGCAGGATCATCTCTTCAATGTTAGATTCAGTCGATCAGTTCTATCTCATCAGAAACGCAACCCCACACACGCTTTGGGAAGCTAACGGACCCGCTTTACGTTTTCCACAATGAGGAGGAGACACATAAGCATCTTTGCTCTCTTAGTTTGTCAGCACTCAGACTAAGCTGACAGGATGTAAGAGTTCAGCTCCTGGATCCCAGCTGCAGGGTGAAAATGAGTTAGCATCGCACAGTCCCCACGGATCGGAACAAGCACAGTTAAGCCTGCAGCTTGCAGAGAAGCGCCAGCTCGCGTGTCTGACGGACTCTGTGGCTCTGTACGAGCTGCAGAGCGCTGACTCAGAAAGGAGCAGCACCGGGTATGTTACACACACGTGAGCGCCTTCAGAACAGCCCTCTCCTTGCCAGAGCCTCTTCTCCTCCCGTGCCATCCCTGCAGGACCCTGGCACGGTTTTGCTGGAAGTCTCGGGGAACTTCTCCGCACCACTTACTTAACTGAAGCCTGGAAAACCTGCTGGTACACTCTCACCAAAACCCACATATTCGTGCTTCCAAATTATATCAGGAGCTCTTTGAAACACTACCCTTACTTTTCCGCAATTTGCTTTTAAAAAAGAAAAAAAAACGTCCTTTAAAAAAACTCATCTGTGCTCAAGAAAAAATTTTTGGTTTTTATATATATATATAGAGAGAGAGAGACAGATATGTATCAATACTTTGTCCCTCTAGATGTGTTAACAGTGGCATTGAGAAGTGCGAGGAACAAAAATGGAGAATGCACTGAAGTTCATAAGAAAAAAGAGAGACTACAAAGTGCTGGCTGTCTGCTAATGCTCCACGAAGGCCTAGAAAATACGCTCGTCTGAAAACGTGTGATTTCCAAGCTCTGTAAAAGCACTTACGCTGCAGTTAGGCAACTGTAACTTACAGTGAAGCTTTTAAACGCTGAGTGAATTAAAAGTGCTAATGTTCAAACTGAAAGAAGAAATCGCTCCCCTCTTACCCACACTAATCTAAAAGGGCTGTTCCATACCAACACCACACACATCCTTCTCCTTCATTAACCACCACCGCAGGCTCTCCTACTCATTCCCACATCATCCAGGAGGTTTCTCTCCGTATGCCCACTGTGCTTTCAAGACTGAGCTTTTTAAATGCAGTTCCTTCCCCTTTAAAGAATGTGAGCAGAGCCCAAATACGTCTTCACAGACGAAGTTTTTAAAAGCAAATTCCATTTCAGTGGTCTGGTTTGCAGCACAGCTCTGCAAGCACATGGCTTTGGCACCACTGGGGACGGTGGTCTGTGATCGGGAGCACTTCTTAAGAGAGCTTCTCTGATGAAACCACTGTCTTGGAACCATCCCTCCACGCTCCCCTCCCATAAAGGAGGTCAGGTTGAAAAGCAAATCTTACATTCTATAATGTTGTGCCTGTATTAATGACAACAGCACATGAGGACCCCAGAGAAGCAACATATTCTTCCAAGGCTTTCTTAAAATGGTATAAACAATATACAAGTATCACTAGTTGAGTATTTTAAATATTGCATCCCTTTCTTCAAAAAAAGGTGTTACATTTTGTAAGTCTGGGAAACAAAAAAACTTCCATTTTCTATACAGGGGCATATATCTGTGTAAAAATTATTTACAAGTATAGGAAGGCAATTTATGCACATTGTTGCTATTGGAGCTCTTCCTTCTCTGAGACTCCAGCTCAAAATTTCTTATATAGTATGTCACTTGTCATGTTGCACATATCCTTGCAGAGTTCATACATTCCCTACATAAAATATGCTAAATAACAAAGAAACCCAGCAATTTAATGGCAGGTTATTCCCCCTTTTCCAGCTTTTAGGAAACAATGAGATGATGGGAGCCTTCCACCCAAAAGTGGAGAGGAAAGCACCACATTTTTTAACACTGCATCTTTAATTTTGCACACTATACCATCTCGTTCCGGTTTCTTTCATATAACTGTTTTACCTTCTCTTCAAACCACAAGGAAAATAATTTTACATCGGTGCAAAACAACAGTAAAACATCTGCAAGCCATGATCCATATCAGAGAAATCAAAACTCTTCTTTTTACACGTCCTTGCAGTTGCAAACATTTCTCTCACCAGTTCATTGTGTGAGGTCCTAAAATGAGCACTTTTTCAAAAACTGTTTTCCTTTAGACAATGAAGAAATGCTAAGTTTGCAATGTAGTGAAACAAATCAACCTTTGATACTCTTAAATCAGCAAGACCTCAAAAGTACATTATATCTGATATTTAATGATAGTCTCATATCTTGTATTCAGCTATTTAAAAACCACCCAAAACAGTACAGTAAAGACAACTATAGTCAAAATCCACCAGGGATTTTTTCGGGGGGGAAGGAAGATTGCTCCAAAGGATGGACCCAGGACAAGTATAAAGCTATTTGTATAGTTGTAATAGTAATTTTTCAAATATTAGTAATAATTTTAAAAAAAAAACCACAGGAGACTTTGTAGGGTTTTCTAAATAACTAAAGTCCATATTTCTTTCATAATTTCCTTAAGAAAAATCATTCTAAAACTGCTTCACTGAGCATACTTTTTGTCTTTGAGATTTATTATCTGTCTCATCCCCAACGGGCTCGACTCTCATACTTTTCATAATGTGAAAGTACACAGGCAACAGGTTAGCCTGAAATGTACATCTGCTTCACAGTCAAGCTATTTGGGAAATTCTCCCTACCTGATACTTTGCCTTCTTCTAAATTCTTTGTTAGTCCAGACATTTAGGCATAATTCCTTGCTGTCAGCAAATGAAGTCGGTACACAAGTTTTTTCAGTAATGTCATCACCTGCACATAAAGGGATTGCCAGGTCGTCAAGGGGACTTGACAGGTTAAAAATCTAATGATAACTTTTCCTATATTTAACTCAAATGATCTAGAACAACGATTGGAAACTCCATAAAACGAGGATAATCTTAACAAAAATGGCATCTAAGAGGGGAAATTACAAAAAGCAAGAGCAGATCCAATAGAATTCCTGCGTTTTTTTAATTCTCTATGCCTTCTCCAGAGATTTGCACCGTTCAAAGTACAAATCTGATCACTGTAGCCCACCACATTACCGAAGTAATTCATCAAAAACGTCATCTGCAGAAGCCAGGACATCACCCCGCAGCTCTTGGCAAGTGCATGAAGCACAACAGAGGGAATTGTAGAAATGTAATCAACTTTTAAAAGAAGTGAAATTGTCAAATCGTTGCACAGACACTGAAAATTGCTACTGCAGACTTCCAATGACCAGAGCAGCCTTTTCTTTTTTTTTTTTTTTTTTTTTTTTGATGAGTTACTTATTCTCAGCAATAAGCCTGGTGAGTTTTGACCAACAGTCTTAAAATCTCACAGGAGGCAAGGAGGTCACACAAGTGACTCTCTCAGCTTTTAACAGACAAATTCCTAGCTCTAGACAGACACGCAGACAGACAGACACAGACAGAAAACAATCCTCTTTCTTTGGTGTTGCTATGGACAAAAGCAAAAGGAAGTGATGCATCCAAAGCAGCGAGCAGTCATTGTTGAGGTGAAATTTGGGTATGTTTTCAAGCAATGGAGACTGAAGCATCAGTTCAGTATCAGTACATTCAGTGTCCAGTGTGGAGCCTGCACAGTGAATGTGTAACTAATCAAGCTTCAAGAGACCCCTTGGCAATGATCAAGTATCACACACATCATTATCAGTGACAACGCATGTGCTGCAGAAGCTCTCATGAAGACCATTATCATAACCAGTAATTTCACGCTCCATCTTGGCACAAAGGTACATCTTCAATGCCTTCACAGTGACAGTGCTATTCATCCCTCTTTCTGCTATGGCCCTGAAATCCTGAAGGGATGCCTTAAGTTTGGCTGGTTTTAAGTACAAGCCACATTTTAAATGAAGCCTTGGACATACACCACGTTGGAAAAAACACTGACTTGTTTAAGGGACATATCAAAATTCACCAGCAACAAAAACTTAGGCAATCTTTCAGCATAGACACTTTGTCTTCCATCTCAAGGTTATGAACACAGAGCTTTTGGCTTAAAGGATGCTGCTAGTGTGATAACTGAGGTCCTTCAGCCAGTCACTGTTTCAGCCAAAGACTCTGGACTTTCGCACTGGCTAAACTTGGCACTCAGAAATGGGTCCAAATGTACAACACTGTCAACCCATCTTTCACAGCACTTAAAGAACAGACGTCTCACAGAGCTGCTGCCTCAAAACTGAACTGGTAATATCAGGCTCCCCAGAGCAGGAAGTACCAACATATGGTCAGTGGAACCTTTCAGTTCTACTTCTGTCAGTCTGCTAAAATGACCATGAAAAGCAAATCCATACAGACTAATGAACTATATGTGTATTTTAGAGAAACTACCACATCTTCACTGGAAAACTCTCACAAGTTTATAAAATCAGTGAGAAAAATTACCCAGAACCACTGCTGCAGAAATACCTGAAGTCTTCAAAGGTGCCACTAGAAAGTTTGTTCTCACCATGTCCAGACAACGCTTTATTGTTGACTTAAAAATCAAAATCCTTTTAAAATGGCACTCAATCTCCCCGCTAAACCACGGAGAATGTCAAGACCTCCTACAATCCCTGCCAGGCAAATGGGTTGCTGAGAGGCACATACAGTTTCACTTCCCTGCCCTACAGACTAAGGCTGCACACAGCCCTTCTTGGAATGGGTCACACAGGCGACTAAGATACGACAAACCTACAGCTTCACAGAACACATCATGTTGAAGCTGGCTGGACAAGGCAGCAGCTACACCTCCAGAAACTTACTCTTCTTAAACATTATTCAGAAGTAAGAGCTTGCTTTTATTTTTTTCTTTGTATTTTCAAGCAAGTGCTGTCAACAGAATACAAGGAGAGAGTGCAACTAACAGACCTAACTCCAAAAGGCACCAATACTACAGGAACTAGGAATACGAAAAGCTTCCCTCCTCCCCACGATCTGAGAACAACTCCAATTCCTCCTCAAACTGAAAGGCAATCGAGGGATACTAAAAAGCAGCAGCACTGTGCAAAGCCTTCAGTGTGAAGTACAAATACAGGCAGCTTGCATGTGTGCTGGATGAGGAGCTGCTGACAAAGCACGAAGATTTCCAAATGAACATGCGTGCACACTCACAGTGGAACATGCAAATGAACAGTTAAGTCAAAAGAGAAAATTACTTTGAGGGCATCACAGTATTCCACTACACATCAAAACCACTTCCTAATTGACTGTTAGTTTCCCCTTTACATTTGACTCTGGTCTGAAGTAGCACTTCAGAATGTCTCTTACTCTTCACACTTTGCAAGTGAAAACTAACATCATTGCTAAGCTCTTGTTAAATCCTTCCCCCAAAAGAATGGGGCAACACGAAAGCAATTCAGTGGAAAAGATATCACAATTTTAAACTCAACTCTCTGAAAAAATTCCTTAAATAATCAGGTTCAAGTACAGTGGCTAGAATGAAACTTGAGAGAATAAAACTGTTTATGAGTGTTCATTCTCCCTACTGGAAAATGAAACAAGTTTCATAAATAATCAGAAATTTGTATGAAAAAATACATTCCATTCTCCATGCATCAACTGAGAAAGTGTAAGACACAAATAGTAGAAAATAATGTCGCTTTCTTGCAGACTATAAAATGAGAAGTGATGTTACAGGTTGCTCCAAGGCAGGAATTCTATGTGAAGTCCTAAATGCTAAAAAGGATAACAAACCACCCCCCACACAGATGCATTTGGTTTTTTGAGGTGTAGCTTTCACTGCAAAATAATGTCAACGTGGACAAGCTGCTTTCATAAACTTCAGAGATACTGATGCTTTTATTTTTCCTTCTCTTTCCTTCCCACTGCACTGTATCTTATGGTTCTTTTAAGTTTCCTGACTTGCAAAAACAAGATATATACGAGCACACTATAAGGGTACTTACGATGTAAGAAGCAATCGTACTTAAAACAGCGCCTACAGAAGAGTGTGTGGAAAGAGTGCAGGCTTTGCTCCCTCTGAACAGATTTGGCATTTGGTCCATCTATGTTGGGTGTGCATTCGGGAGGAAGAGCTCCAGGAAGCTGCTGCTCAGTCAGTTCTTTGTATCTTTAAAACAAAGTAATAGAAGTTATTTATTAGCTACTTTTTTAAATGTATTTTTATGACAGTATTTTCAATGACGAATTTTAAAAAAACCTTAAGAAATACGTGCCATTTAAAAAGGTAAATCTGTTAGTGACACGACAAGTTTTTCATTCCATTCTCATTAAAACAAATATAAAACTGGCTCAGAAAGAATGCATTTGTTTTCCAGAATATCATCTCTTCACAGATATTACTCGCTAATTCAAAAAAGGAGATTTTTCTTTAACAGAAGCTTTTTATTTTACCACCTCAAAAATAACAGATTATTAAAGAGGTACAAGCACACACTTTTCAATAGTTTAAAAAGGAAGGGTAATAAACAATTCTGTGTTGTTTGACTCTGGAGGAATGGCCCTTCAAGTATCGCTTGCAGAAGTTCCACAACTGCCACAGAACCAGCTGCAAGGGAGGCCATTCCTAATCAACAAGCATTTAATGAAGCTGAGGAGTCTTTGTTTCATAGAGCAACACAGCAATATACCCTAAGAAATACTTTCTTACTTCTCTTTCAATTCTTCTGCTGTACCCTTGTCTGGAAACATTGAGGAAATGGCTTCAAATATCTTGTCAGAAGGAAATCTCCGAGGTGGGTGGCTTTCTTTCTCTGCCAAGGAAGCAAAATATTTGGAAAACAAGAAAATTGTACTTCTGCTCTTTGCTACTTCAAGAAGGTGCTCAGAGAAAGGCGGATTTCACCAAAATTCTAATGTGTAAAAGAAAAAAAGTAAAGGCTTTTATTTCTAAATCACAGACAATTTAAACCGGATTAAGTGATCTTTCCTGCCAAGAGAACTCTGCTAATAAAATGTGGAGAAACAATTATTTCACCAGCAGATGGAGATGGCAATTCAGAACTCTGCCTACTTTAAAATAATGATATTCCATTTTTTTGAGGAGTACCAAAGCATTTATTAGACAGATACCCTACTGATTTTTGCTGCATTTGACTGCCTCAGTACATAGACAAACAAGAATTGGCTCAAGTCCCCTTTGCAGCATTGTCTGTACAACTCTGGAATCAAATGACAAAGGAAACTATGAAAATCATGCTACTTTAGACCTGACAACTGTATCATACAAAGAAGGGTTTGAACAAGTTTATCAAGTGGTTAAATAAAAAGTTTTGGCTCCAATTTTTAACATGTGCAGACAGACATACCCATCCTGTTACCTTCCCGATCTTTTTGCTTGTCATCTCTTTCCTCAGGATTGTCATCTCCATCATCATCATCTTCATCATCACTATATTGACCAAGGGCATTGACCAGCTCAACAAATATTTCATCATTGATAAATCCACATTCTGAAATTCAGCAAAATTGGGAGTGAACAAAAAGCACAAGGTATATCTGAAATATTTTTAATCTTCCCTACATTTTAACTAAATTATGGAAAATGCTGCCATTTATAAAAACAGTTTTGTATTTTCCCCCCTCTTAGTTTCAGTGTATGAACCAAGACGAGTTAAAAAATACTCATTATTCATTTCTTAGACAGACACAAGGGAAGGTGAGAAGGACATTTGTGGAAATTTTTCCTTTCCCGACTCCCTGTGCTTCATACCAGTACACCTACATAAATCTCTCTTCCTTAGAAGATAAAAAACATTACTAGCTAGACTACTGAAGTGATTTCATACCAGAATCCCAGTTACAACACGGTAAATTAAGCCAGCCTGGAAATGCATGCTAACAGTCTATAAAGTAACCCTTAGGCAGCTAGGCAATCTCCACAGAGATTTTTGGTTGGTAGTTCCTTAGCTCCCACTTCCCCACTACAGACCCCACTGACAGGGTGACAAAAAAGAATTCAGTTAGACACAAAAAAATTCAAGAGAAAACTGAAGGATACAACGCTGCACATATCTCCTCATTAGTTTATATTCTGCTGTGACATTCAGAGGGCAGAACAGATTAAACAATAAGGCGTTCGTGCACACAGGAAAAATCATGGTTAATGTTGGCAGAGGCTCGTATTTTTCAAAAAATTACCATGAACTGTGTAGGAAATGCAATGCTTATCCCTGTCCTTTGGAACCTGGACTGGGGTTGGATGTCAAAATAACTTGACAGGAACTAATAGTTTTATTACCAGGTAGACACTGAAAACACGGTTTGGGTGTTTAAACAGAACCCTTAATATAAACACACAGGTTGCTACACATTTCTCTCCCAAACATCCAATTATAAAGCTAGTTTAGAATTCTGACTCCTACACAGGAATGCCTCTGGATTACAGATTCCCACAGCATTTACATTTAATTACAGTCACTCAAGAATACTAGTTATTGGAAAATTAAAAGACCTTCTATTTTCAATATATAGTTTTGAATAACGCATAATAGCAATAATTGCCATCATAAACTTGGGTCTCAAGATATTCACACAGGACTAATTTTAAAGCTAGACTCATTTAATAATAAATCAATCATAGAAGACATTTACTACTAACATCATCATTTTGACATAACCAGTTCTCTGACAGGGATCTCAGTAATCAGCAAATCTGTGATAACATCCAAAGGCCAAACCCCATGAAAGATTTCATGTTCCTTATGAAATACAAAGGCACCAGCTCTCCTGAGGACAATAACAAGTCTAATGTAGGACTAAGTAGCATTTATTATTGAATCACAGGTTTAACCTGCATGAGTAGCACCTAATGAACTCAAAGTTCTCTGAGTCGCTTCAGCATTCACAGGAATGTAATACATGTTAAGAAACCACTCCCTGTGTGAGTGAAGGGGTAGAGTGGGTGGGTAATGTGTCTGTGAAAGTCAAGAGAAACCTTCACAGCTGTAAAGTTCAGGCCTGTATAAGGCAGTTCTGAGTGAGCACAGAGCAAGCAGGAGGTCACCACTTCACTGAGCCTTTAGCAAACTAAGACACAGATGACATTGCACTTAGTGCAGCGCCCACTGGGGAGAAGAGGCAAACTACACCAAGAATAAATAGTGTATCAACAGAAGGATACAACTTTGCTCTAGGCTGACTTATGGAGAGGAGGGTTTTAAATAGCTGAAGTTCCTTAAAGGAAAATAAACACAAAAAAAACCCCACAAACCTACAAGAGGTTATTCTATTGAATTGCATTTGTAAATGTCATTATCAGAGTTTTGCATACTTCTCCTGCCACTTTCTGCTAGGCAGGACATGGAGGGAAATTACAGTATTTTATTCCAAAGCTCTGGGCACAACACTGAATGCCAAGAATTACTGTATGGTATAGGGAGAAGTTAATGTGTTTAATTTCTCCATACTACTGCTTTAACACCTAGCCTCATGAAAATGCAAAGCAATCATTTAAACAAGGAAGGCAGTTATTCCAAACATTTACGTAGAACGTAGAGAACATAGAGATTCTAGAGATCCCACTGTAACAATCAAGCATCAGGCCTTAACAAGCAACACTACAATAATTATTCATGTAGGAAGAAGTGATTAGTATACCTGAGTGTCTGGGCTCACCTCTGTCTCCATGCACTTTCCCATCATAGTTCTTGATCAGTTCTTCAATAAAGGTACCATCCTGGTCAAGCACTTCGTCTCCCATATACGGAATGTTATGTAAAACAGTTTCATCCTCTACCTAGGAACAACAGTTATAATGAAACGATTTTAAATTGCATATTCAAGTGACCATTTCTGCATTGCTATTTTCTACAATCTACAGGAGTCTAGCTATCACAATTAACTAAGTGGCTTCACTGCTTTAGAACATTTACTATTAACTGGGGGGGGGAAAATTCAAACAAAACCACCACTGATGTTCAACAACTTTTTGCGCTCATGGTGCCTGGCACAAAATACTAACACTAGCTCCTGATCTCAAGGTTATCAGAGTGTTTCCACAAAGCTGCTACTACAGAAACTCATTAAGTTACCTAACTTTGGGAAGCTTGCATTTGATAAATTCATTCGTCCTTCCTTGGGTCTCTTCTACACTAATGTTGGAAACCACAGTGGAAACCATCCCTTCACTGTTTTGCCAGAGATAAGAAAATATGCTCCAAAGACTTTAAATTCATGTTGTCTAAACAGCAAACAGAGAAACATGCTTGACAATTTAATCTGAACTCCACTGTCTTTTTTTTTGTCTGTATATAGACTAAACACATTAATACTCCCATATTTTATCAGTAGAATTTACAGACCTTGATATTTAGCTGCATCTTCCAATACTACAAAAGAACCTTCTATTGATAAGAAAACAAACAAACTGTCCTGCTGATCGTGATTCTGCAGCAGTCCAAAATATCCAAAGACTGATGAATTGAAAGCAAGTAGAAAAATGGGGGGAGAACTCTATATATACTGATAAAAAATGGTTATTTAAATCACTATGTTACTGTCATTATCATAATCACCAATCAGCAAAGCGGACCATAAAGAAAATGATATGACAAAGGTCTGCAATAAGCTAAGCTTTTCAAATAAGTCCAATATCCTACATCAGAAATCTAGTGTTATGCCTTCTGCATACAGTGAAGCTAATCCGAAGAAAAGGTTATACTCAGGTGCTCTATGAGAATGACCAGCGCAGGGGGAGACTATTTAAGGATTAAGTTCCCTTTATGTCATAAGAACTACTATTCTGCTACAGGTGTGTTGGTTGGTTGTCTACATAAAAGTATTCATACCCCTCAGAAAACACATCTCATTACACTAACTCCGTACTTTCAAATAAATCAACATTTGGTAAAGGCCACACAAGACAATAGGTCACCTGAATTAAATAAAATGTACAGAAGGATTTTAGAAATACTTGGGTTCATTGAGGAGAGAGATTTAGTCTGCAATCAAAGTTATCTTTTCCTTTATTGGGGGGGGGCTTATTTCAGATTATTACTGCCTTATTACCAACACCAAAGATAAAGAGGGTAATTGGCAACAGATCGTTGCTGGTTTACTTCTAAAATTAACACCTTCCTTTTCTCCCTACATTTCTCCTCCCAGCACTTGTTTAGACTTACCATAAAATTCTGTTGAAGGGGAGACCAAGAATACATTATAGGCACAGAAGCAACAGCATTGAGAGTCTTCAGTGGGATGACTTGCTTTGGAAAATCTATGTCGCTGGTAACAGAGCACTGAAACAAGAGGCTGAAGTTACGCTTACATAGCAACATCAGAAAAAAAACCAAACAAAAATAAAACACAGAATGCTCCATAAGGTACAAAATTCAAAGAGTTTCTCAAAATTACCCATATCAACCTTCGAAAAACGCATCATTTTTTAGGGCATAATTGTACAAATAGTTTCAGCAGGAAAAAGCCTCAAGAATTATTTCGATGTCAATACCCTTGCTAATAGATCATTATGGGTTTTCTCCACTTTTGATTAAGTGGCTGTGATAGTATTTTACTCGGACTGTTCAACCTATGATACAAATTGAGTTTTGTATCTCAAAGGAGATTTAGTACCTGTTGCTGCTACACTGATGTTAGTGTATTTGTTCAAGCCATCTGAGAGACAACTGAATTCCCTTGGCTTCATATCAATACACTGCAGAAATCATGTATTATTTATGTTACAAAAATAAATAAAATTTTACTTTAATGCCAGCAAGACACTTTATGTAAATAAAACCTCCATATGACTTGTTAACTCCTGCCTTGTTTTCCCACTGTTGTCTGTTTATCTTCATCCTATCCTCAAGCCTTTGATTATGCTCACTGCTTACAAAGGAAAAATGAAAATTAACTCTTAATAAGCAACTCTGGACATGTCAGTGAGATTTTCTGCTACAGGACTTCTGTTCTGGAGATTCAGAGATTTATGTTGCCTCCAAAGGATAAACAATCCATAGAAATACAGACAACATTAGGTTACTCTTTCATCTAATCAACAGTTAACAGACATAGGTTAACTTCTCTCAGATACTTGGACAGCAGCATGGAGAACTCTGAAAACAAAGTTAGAAACAAAAGCAGACAGAAGCATACAAAGCTAGGAGAAGTACAACAAAGGGGGTTTGGAGACAGGTAAAACAAAGTTTAGAACAGCTATCATAGCTACCTGAAAGGAAAAAAGGAAGTGGTGACAAAAGATCTTTCTCCTTTCCAGAAGGGAAAGATGAACAGAGCTTCACATTTCTAAAGAAATACACAAAGTAATGTAACAAACAGTATACAGAGACAGTACCCAGGTAGAATGACACAAGTCAGATTTATTTCTTCTCTTTTTAATGTGCAGCAAATGAAATTAGATTTCTGCTGTGTATATTAATATTCAAGACACTATCTTATGCTACTGCTTTACTTCCAGTTCAGGTTAATGTTTAATTTTCTAGCTAGCAGCCATCTAGAATATTTTTCATGTATTTTTAAAGAAAAATACAAAAGTAAAAAAAAACTAATTCCTTTTATCTTTGCAACTAGAAGTCTGAGGCTGACAAATGGGCTATGTCAAAATGACACAAAATGTTTGGCACCAAGTCTCAGTTCTGTTACCCTGTTGTTCTGGTATATGAACTCAGCTTAATGCTTAGTGGGCTAGCACAGGGCACGTTACTGTCACTGGTTGAAGGCTCTCATAGAACCATTCCATCAAGTCACTGAATTTCCAGCCAGTGTCTTAACAATTCTGAAGAAAATCAGCATATTAAGATTTTAAAATAATCTTTTAAAGTCTCCACCATTTCTTTGTCTCACTTCTCTCACTACAAACTATGGCAATCTTAGGCATTAGAGAGACAGAGACTGGATTTGAATGCAGTAATTAGTGTGTTCTATCAATACAAGCAGGAAACTAACATAAAGAATAGTGAACACCAAGCTTACCAAAAAAAAAAAAAAAGAAAAGAAAAAATAAAGAGGAATTGTGAGGAATGATCTTTATTAACAAAAAAAAAAGATGAAAATTGGAGATGTGTACCTGTGCCAATTATTATCAGAAGGTCTGATCCCACGGTGCCATTTAACAGTGACAGAGCTGTACATGTAATTGCATTTTCGAGAACATTTAAAAGAGAACACACAAAGGTCCTGTCTGCTTGCATTTGAATACACATGCACACAAATGCACTCCTGTGACACACACTCCTGTCCCCCAGTTCTCCACCAAATTTTTAGGAAAAGGAAATTCTGCAAATTTCCTTGAAGATAAAGTGACTTGGTTTGGTTTCTTTAACCTATTCACAGTGAAGTCTTTTCATTCTCATCCTAGCTTTTCAGATCACGGATAAAACATCTTCAAACTGGCCTAGTTTGAAGAAGTGCCTAAAGAGCAACTGAGAAAGAACATAAATTAACCTGGGCAGAATACAGAAAGTTGGAGTGTGCTTAAACCACTGTTGAAGCTACCAACATGACACAGGACAGAATCCTGAGTAACGTGTTCTTGCTCAGAGAAGTGGTCCCTTCCAACATCACCCATTTGGTGGTTCTGTGAAAGCCAGTTTAGGTGCTCAAATTGCACCACAATTATGGAAATGCTTTTCACAAATTCAGCTTCCAGTCTGCTTGTGCAACACAAAGGCTCATCAACCTAACTCCTTTTAGGATCTTTGTGGTTAAACGACTTTAATTAATCTAAAGAAGACTTTGTCAAGGGGGTATATTCACAGTTTTCATGTACTTTAACTCAGTAAGAACCAAAGTAACCACTCATTTGTATAACTGGGGGGAAACTCCAATAGGTGCAGGAGTAAACTCCCAATATCACAGAGACAAAATAGTTGATTAAAGGATGCTGAGGTAAGATCCAACTATTACCAGAAATAAAAAAACTTCCCTTTTGTGTGTCATCTAAAGCTAGGTAGCCTGCTACATATTTATTGTTTTCCAGAAGTCATATGATCAAAGTAAATCAGAAATAAACTCTTTCAGAGACTCATACAAAACACATTAAGCTACCAAGCCATATCATGCTGGAAAAGGAAAAAAAAGAGCAGCCAATTTTCGAGTAATAAAACGAGAACGCGCTAAGAACCTTGTTAAGTGGAATTACCACAACACATGTTAACCAACCTCCCTGGTCCCGCGCAATGAGCTCACAGAAGTCATGATGTGAACAGGCTGTATCCTACGTTGTTTCCATTCTTGATTTAAGATTTCAGTTCTCTCCAGTATCTTCTGACGATTAGAATTAAACATACTCTAAAAATTAATCACAACATCACAAATAAATCAAAGACACTAAATTCACTTGCGAGCATCTTAAGGCACTATAACATTTACTACAGAAATAAACGAAACCAGATATGTTAAAAAAAAAAAGGACTCAAAATTCAACCACGCAGATTTTGTTTAAATGTCAGCGAGATTCAATACGGTTCATTATCCCTTTCTTCTGTTCAAACCACATTGCCACATTTAGAGACTCAGAGGTTTAGCATGTAACTAAATTCTGAAGAGTATGGAGCTGAAGAAGTTGCCATACTTGCTCTCCACATTATCTTCTGATACTTAACATTCTTGCTCCAATCACACATAAATGCATCGTATCTGTTTATAAAACAAGTTTTCAGTAGGTTGACAAAGTATTCAATGAAACTCTTACAGCAGATGCTACTTGCAGGTCACCTCATACTTCAGAAGAAAACCAATACTTGTATAATTTCAT
This sequence comes from Sclerurus mexicanus, assembly GCA_013396755.1. Lineage (NCBI taxonomy): Eukaryota > Metazoa > Chordata > Aves > Passeriformes > Furnariidae > Sclerurus > Sclerurus mexicanus. The sequence continues at coordinate 78,599 of VWZF01007251.1, forward strand.
AAGCAATAGAACAAAAGATAAAGCACCTTTACTTCATCCGCACGTCGGAACCTCTTGAGCTGCCTCAGTCTCATATATTCTGATTTTACGCGTTTTCTCCAACAAATTGGTCCCTTCTCAGATTTTTTTCCGGTTTGACCCATGATTATCCTACAAGAGACAATGTCACGTTAATATTACCAAATCTGATGCCACTGCTTACAGAAGTCAGAGAGAAGTTGGGTAGCACAGAGACATTCCTTTAATACCTTTCATATCTAATTCCTCTAATTCTTTTCAATCAGGCACTTGTGATACCACTCCAATTAAAAAAAAAAAAAAAAGGAAAATATTTAAGTGATAGACACTAGAAAACCACAATTGTAATTATAAATCAGTGGGACCCTTCACACATGCTTTAAGCACTTCTAATACCTCTCTACAAAAAGGTACCTGATGGATTCAAAGGGGTGAAGAGGAATAAATCAAGATTCCCCCTGCAAAGATACACATTCGAATCCTTGCAAGCAGCCTTGCAAATTAACTTCTGGAGATCTGTTCACAGCAGACAAGCCTTTTCCTCCTTGCAGGAGTGCTCTTCTTCACTAAGACACCAACTCCTACAGTAGGCTTCTGGAGCTGACCTCAAGCACAAAAAGGTACTCCAAGTAAGTCCTCCTACCCAACCTCTCAAGCATGAAGAAATTACAGAAATTTAGACAGTTCTGAAACAGTCAGAATAAAAGGCTTTGCGTTTTACTCAAGTGTTCTATAAACCCCCAAACTGTCCACTGATTCTACTTCTGCTGATCACCCTCCAAGTGCCAACTGCTTCCTTTTTGTGTTACAGGACTGTTGGCAGTGAAGCTGTATTTTTACATTATAATCCAAGCACATTGCTAGAATATGCCAATCTGCTCAGTATTTTTCCAAATCAAGGACCGTATGCTGTGACTATGCTGGCAATGACTATTTTGACAGCATCCTGAAACTAAACCACTACATCAAAGACTGGCTTCCTCCCAAGAGTTGCACTGTAACAACCTACAACATTTCACTCAATCGCTCAAAATATCATTCACAATAGCCATCGTGAATGAAAGGCTGAAGTGTCCAGTTGCCTAATACATTCTCAAACCAGCATAACCACTTTGAGCAGAAACAATTCCAGCCCTTCCAATTATTGAGGCAGGTCAACATGAACAGAGGTGTCATCTTCAGGCTCGAGCCAAATGCCCAGTGCTGCCTTCACTGCCCCACACCACAGCCCCCCTGACAGCTTTATCCAGGTTACTGAAAGCTTGCTGCTCTATTTTCAGTAGCTGTGTACAGGTCAGAGTTGAGTTCTATCAGGCTTTATGATGGGAGGCAGGAACCTTTTTATTCCCAAGATTACACCTGCATTTATGCTGAACAAAAGGGAAGAAGTCTGTAAGAGTCTGACACCCATTTTCATGCAAGACTTAATAATCATATTTCATAAGAAAGTGTTGGGGTTTTAGACATCAAATGAAAATTAATCTACAAACAAATGGCAGAACTGCCAACCTAAATCATGGGAAATATCCTTTAAGGAAAAAAGACACAGAATACAAATAAGTACCACATAATGCACCTGACTAGACAGAGGGGAAGGACAGAAAACCAGCATGGGGAGGTAAACTTAGAGCAAAGCATCAAACATGGTTACTCTGCTTCCATGCACAAGGCAGCAAGTAGAATCTACCTTATCCTATTTGCCACAACACCAGCGGTTACAAGAGAGAAACTAAATAACTTAAAAAAATAATTCTGGATTGTTCATATTAAAAGACAGACAAGAAAATCAAAGTGATTCAAAGTGCACTACGACATTGATTACAGAACAGCATAAGAGCACTCTGAAGTGCAGAAAACACATTACATTGGATGCTAAACTAAGCAAAGCGAAAATACAGAAAAACATCCCACTAACCGGAAATAAATTAGACACAGAAAAAGTGCCACTAAATAAAAGACAATCTCAATTCATAAGCAATACAGAACATCAAAATTGCTTCAGTTATGATTCAGCCAAAAGACATGGAAACAGTAGCAAGGAACTCAAAAGAAAATGAAAGCTCAGCTGACAATACTGAAGTAACATAGCCCATAAAACAAAAACACAGATTACATTTACTGACTCTAATAGTGCATCAACCACAGCCCTTCTTAGTCTAGTTTCCTGGAGAATAACAAATGACTCAGGCTTAGAAAAAGCTTTCTTAACTGAAATTAAATAGCCAGATAAGCCCTGCTCATCAAAAGCAGATCTATAAGGAAATCATATATCATTGGATTAAAAACAACAAAACAAACATATAAAACCCAACAGAATTTCCATCTTTCTTCCATACAACTTAAATACAGCCTCAAGAAGACCCCACAAGGATTTAAGACTCAAGAGATATAGATCTCCACCACACAAGAAAATGCAAACTATTCAATTTTCCAGCAGCAAACACCATCGTTACTTGTTGTATTAAAATAGTAGGAAAAAACACTTCACGAGAAGATTAATACTACTTCTTAAAACAGCAGAACTTATGAACACTCAGGTCATTCATCAGAAAACAAACATGATTTACAGGAACACTCTTCTTCCACTAGTTTCAAGCTGCTATCTGGGACACAACACAGACAATGACTTAATGCTCAAGGCACCAAAAAACAAATCTCAGAAAGAAAAATGAAAAAAAAAAAAAACCAACAACAAAAAAAAAAAGCAGTGTTGTTTATGTCAAGTTATAGCATGAAAAAGTCCTTCTAGATAAAGCAATAATGTTAATGTGGAGCAGACAGTGGGTTATACATCATATATTAAGTCAAATATGTATAAACAAATTAAAAATTGCTTTTTAAATGGCAAGTCCATATTATGAGGAAAAGCACTGAGTGGAAAGGGAACATATGCATAGACAGGTTACAGAAAAATTAGAGCTAAGAAAAAAAAACAAAAACAAACTGTCCTGGATACAGGATGCATGTTTGTAAAAAATTTTCAGGTTTTCAACATTAATATATTACTGAACTCTCAGCAGCAGTCTTTCAAACCAAGTGAACCATGTTTCTGTGTTTCTGGGCAGTTAAACATGACCACAGTAGAATTAGAGCTTTGCTAACATGTGTTATGGTAGAAAGCAATCGTTTTTCTGTCCCAAATCTCAGAAGAAAAAACAAACAAACAAACAAACAAAGGTGGGGGGTAGGACAAGAAAAGCATATTCATAGTGGACAGAGCTAATTCTCATAGTGCAACTGGTCCATCATCTTCACATTAGGACTACAGACAAATGCCACTGGCAATTTCCAATATCAATTCAAAGATTGTCCCCAAAACTTTACATTTAAGACGCTAAACCTGAGAAACTGGAGTAAGAAGTTTCACAGGCAACAACAGCCAACGCTGGGGGAGCAGAAAATGAGACACAACTATGACCTCTTAAAGAGGAGTGATGGACATTAGCTCCATCCCTGCAAGCGAAAGTGAACTGGAGAATTAAAAGACTTCAGGGAAACACCAACATAAACTCAAACTCTGGGGCAAAATCAGGATTGTGGATGCTGTCTCAGGCCTACTCTTGGCCTACTTGCACTACTGCCTGTAAGAAAAACCCTTCCCAAATCACGTCTTTACAAATGTGAACAGTAGAAATGATGAAAGTACTTCGAGTTGTAAAAAACTACACAGTTTTCACCTTGCTAGACAAGAAAAAAACCCTGCAGGTTTTCCATAAATGATGCTGTATGGGAGTCAGCTATGACTGCAGAGCAGAGAAGCCAGTGAATTTTAACAGCAATTTGTCAGAACTAGCCAACTTTTCATATAAAGTTCCAAAATATCCCCTACAGTAGCCAAAGTGGCACGAGCTAAATCCCATCTAAGAATAGTTAAGCCTGTCTTGAGATTGCACAGTGTGAAACAGTTTCCATTTAAGAAATAAAACACGATACTGGATTGTCTTAGTGCAATGATCTGATTCCGAGAGCCCTCAGGCCTTGTCCCTCTTCTCCGTCAACACTTCCCCTTCTGAATCCTGCTAAACATTTCCATTGTTTTAAAATCTTATTCTTTCCCATTTGTCTTTTATGCTTTTGATAAAAAGGGCCCACAGAAACCACTTAACCACCAAAGATCCCAGTCCTGAGCAGACAACCCGGTGATTTAGGACATTCCAACGCAGATAACAAAGAAAGCAAGCAGGACCCCAAAGCACTTACACTGTTTCCAGGGGAGGCTCCTCTCCCAAAGGGCCAACAGCTCCCATGCGGAGCCGGAGCTGATCTCCACACATCTCACCAGGCACCGCAGGGAAAAGGGAAACCCTGACGCAGCTCCCTGCGCCTTCTTGGCAGGGGAGCGACCCCCTGGGACTGTGGTGAGACAGACTGACAGACTGTCATTCCATACCTGATGCCTCGGCACACCAGGACATGGACGAGCCACACTCCGACCCCAAGGCCTCGCACCTGGGGGCAGCCAGGCAGCCCCCGGAGCACTGCCCTGCTGTCCCATTACTGTCCTATCGCACCTGCCTCGTTCCCCGAGCTGCAGATGTGCTATCACATCTGCCTCGTTCCCCCCAGCTGCAGATGTGCTATCACATCTGCCTCGTTCCCCCCAGCTGCAGATGTGCTATCACATCTGCCTCGTTCCCCCCAGCTGCAGATGTGCTATCACATCTGCCTCGTTCCCCCCAGCTGCAGATGTGCTATCACATCTGCCTCGTTCCCCCCAGCTGCAGATGTGCTATCACATCTGCCTCGTTCCCCCCAGCTGCAGATGTGCTATCACATCTGCCTCGTTCCCCGAGCTGCAGAGCAGGCTCGTGCACTTAGGTAGCACTGGACATTAACTAACTCCACTAACTTGAGAACCAGTGTAATTCCAAACAGACCACCGCCAAACACAACAAAAATAACAAAGCTAACCCCTCCCTCTTTTCGAACAGTACAGGGGTTGAGCTACGCTATTAGGAATGAGACATACTGAAGCCACCTAACCACTGATTTAAGAAAAAAAGATCTACAAGAAAATAGAAACAAAGCCATAGCTATTTTTCTCAGTTTCTACTCATACTTGCATAGCTGGAAATGGGGGGGGGGGGGGGAAAAGAAAAAAAAAGGCAGTGTCTTACAGCATATATATTTGCATTTAATAAACCCTGCTGAGCATTTCACAGTTCTGTGAAATTCTTTACACATTCTTTACAGTAAGTTTTTAAGAAAATTTATGCCTATAAGCTTAAATAAGCCAACAATTACTTTCAGGACACAAATTGTGTACAATACATCAAGGATTCAGAACAAGAGACAAAGAAGTGTAGAACAATTTCAGCTCAAATTGCTCCTGTTTTGCCTAGAGAGCATAGAAATAGCCTTATTTAAAGACAAAGTCCTATTTTTCTTTGATCATTTTGGCAATATCCATCAGTGACAGACAAGCACACAGATAATTCTCTAAATTAGGCAGTCTATTCAAACAGTCATACGGCTGTCAAAAACTATATTTAAGCTCCTCTGGCTAACATGCCAAATTTTGGGAAGAAAATAAATTAATGAAAATTTTCAACTGAAAAGCACAAGAGAACAAATGAGGGGGTCTGCCCTTTTGAAAGAATGCTATTAATTTGTAATTGTGCCTAATATTACACAGTATCTTAAGCTGTAGAAATACTACATTATCTTCCCTCTACTCAGGATTCCTGTTTGGAGATATTTATGAATTAGAACATATTTTGTACGGTATAATTTACCAGTTCTTTTTCTGTGAATTAATCTACACTCATAAGGTTAGTAATGTATTTTAAATATATGCATAAACTGCTACAATGCTGCACTTCAGAGCACTCTTAACCAACAGTTTCAGTGTGGGCCCTGGGAGGACAGTGAGGATGGAGAATATAAAACCCAACAGAGAAAGTGCTTGCTTATGCAATCTGATGCAAAGAGAACAATAAAATGAGTAATCATGCTTTTTGCTGCCTAAAGTAATGGAAGAGTAATGAAGGAATACAATCATCCAGAGCAGGCATGGGCAGGGAGAGGGAAGTACTGCTTCCACCTCCCATAAAGCCAAATGCTTTCACATTTGAACCTCGAGCTCTACAGAAACGTGTTTAACTGCACAAGGCTGCTCAGTGAGCTCCACCACACTGCTCCCTGAGCTCTTCCACCTCGCTGTCAGCATGCCCACACCCCTGCCAACTGTGGTAAGCCCAAAGCATGCATCTGAGCTGGCTTCATGAATGCTCAAATACTACAAACTTATCAATTCAGATTCAATATTAAATAATGAAGGTACTCACCAAAGTAAATTCCTAAAGAGCAATGGCACCTTACAATCACCCCACCCTTCCCAACTCTTTATTCTCACCCCTGTACTGTCCATAAACTGGATTAAACTGACCAAGGATAAATAAAAGCTCACTTTTGTGACTGTTGTCTGAAACACAAATGAGTTTGATGATCCCATCCACAGCCGCGGCTTCCTATGCACAACTATAAAGCAAGAAGAATTTGACAGAAAATCAGGCCAACTAGTGCAGGCAATGAGACCACGAAGAGGCACTGGTTTCATACAGCAGTTTGCTCTGGAGTGGCAGGCATGCTCTTTAGCTGTAAGTTGTTATCAGATCCAGACAGCATACAGGTCCTTCAGTCTCAGCTTATGCAATCTTACTAATGGACAAGTCATTATATAATAAATCCCATCTGAAGTCAACACTGAACTTCTTCAAGCATTTACAAAACTTACAGAAGAAAGCAAAACAAAACAAAGAAAACAAACAAACAAAACCAAAGAAAACCAATCATTCCCCACCACACCTTTCTATGGTTTTTTCACAAACCAAAACAATGTTCACTTGGGCAACACAATTTAAGACAACTTTCATGTTCACCTCAAAAAGCAGAATTTTAGCAACAGGAGGGATTAACTAGATTTTTTCATAAGCCGGCAAAAAAGTTCAATACTTGCTAGAAAACAAACAAGCAAACAAAAAAGAATATGTATTTCAAGTATCAAAACCCAATGCATTAAGTTTAGATTGAAAGTTGTTAACTTTCCCAAACTCCTTCATAAAATCTTAAATAATCTTTTTTGCTACAGGATCTCACACAGCACAATACAATGAAATGATTGTTCAACTGCAGCTAACTAGTTTTCATACTTGTTACACTGAACTTTACTGCTTAGAAACTCTTGGAAATTTCCTTTTAGTATTTTCCTTCATGCACCCCAAACGCAAAACAAGACAATACTCTCTATGAATCTATCCTAAACTTTTCCAGAGTAAGCAGTTTCCAACAGACTCTCGTTACAACTATCAAGAACCTGAAAATAAACTATCAGTAAAACACACGCATATTGCCAGACTTCAAAAAAAACTAACTTGAAACTTAATTATAACTTAACGCTGTAATCTGCCAGATCTGTCTCCCTCATTTATATCAAACTTGTGTTAACAGTACAGAGAGATTCATGGAGAAAAAATACGGTCAAGAAACAATATTATTCTCTCGGGCTAAGCAAGAAAAATTGTTCTGTGACTTCAGAGCTGCTAACTCTTTCCACATTAAGTTATGCAAGCTGTAGGTGTGGGGGGAAGAATGACACTCACAGAACCTCAAAGGGCTTTTACCTGTGCTATTAGCACACACATAAAAATATGCCCAGAAGTTTTGTAGTTGCTACTCTGCTTTCTGGATTTTCCAAAGCAAAATAAAACATGGTTTTCTTTCAAACTTATCTATGTAAAATACCACATTCTCATTTCCATGGGAAGAAAAGTATTCCCAAGGCCAGTGTCAGCTTGGGTATTTCAGATACCAAACGAGACAAACTGACAGAAATATCGATCTCTGAAACACAACATAGGAAAGATTAACATGGTTTATCAATAATATTTTACTACAAAAACAACTATATCACATTTAACCTTCTACAGAAATAGTCACAGAGGAATAGACAGAAGTAAACTGTGAACTTACATCAAATGCTACCATCAGTTCAACGACCTTCCTCAAATGCTATTTGATGTCAGTTTTACCTGGAAAAGACATCATCTGTCCACTGTGTAAGTGGTCACTCATTTCCACTTCTACACATCTTTCTCTAATGTGAGAGCTTAAGTGCTTATGAGTCTGTAATCAAACTAGGTCAGGGAAAAAAAATAAATCTGTTTGAACAGCCCAAAAAATGAACATACTTGGTTTTCAAATACAATTTTTCAACAAAATCAGCTCCACATGCTGGTTTGTTCAGCAGCCACGAATGTTTTCAAGCCATGAATTCTTGAATCCACACAAGGGATGGGGCAGAAACAAGAGGCAAAGAACTAAAACTGGAGAGGGCAGCAGTTTAGACTTCAACAGAAGTATTTCTCAAACCATGCCACCCCTCTGACACTCCGTTTTAATGGTATAGAAGAATTATTCTTAAACACCAGAAACAGGAAACATTGACTAAGCCATCCAGACCAGCCGTGCCACTGCTTGGGCAGATAAATGCCAACAGGCTTGTATTTGCCTACAAATCCTGGGCTCTGTTTGGCAGTTTCTAAAAGAAAAGGATCGGACTGTGAACTGACCTAAGCAGGCAGCTCCAAACAGCTCATCTGTGCTTCCCCACTCTCACAGGCTTCAGTGGTTGTGGATCACGTAGGTCAAAAAAACACTCATGATCGACACTAACAACAATACATGTTCTGCAAGAATGTTCTTGATTAGTCAAGAGATGGAAACTGTTATAAAAGCTATTGTCAAAGACAAAAGCATTAACATTAATAAATTCGACGCAAGGATGAGAACCATCAACAGCCTCAGATGTACCAATGCCAACCCCAAAGTGAGGAACAATGACTGTGTGAAAGCAAATGCCCGTATTTCAGAATATTTCCTCTTCCTCCTCTTCAAGTTAGCAGAAAACCCCTGGCTTGCAAGTGGAATTAAAAGCCTGTTTTGCAGCGTGGGTAACAACTACGCCCGAGATATTTTCCTGCCAGCCCTAACACCAACACAGACCAATGGCAGCTATAGGCTTTCCAGGTAATGTGGCATGGCCCAAAGCAGAAGGTCTGCTGCTATAAATAGGCATGCTTTTAATTAGGAGCAGTCTCTAACAATTAAGCTCCTATTGTTGTGGCAGTTAGTTACTTGCACTTACTATTTGCAACATTAAAATATATTTCAGCTAGTAGCATCCCTTTTAAAAGCAGCCCAGTCACTACAATGTTGTGGGGTTGTTTATGCACCAACAACCCGGGGATGTTGCCTCCACTGAACAGCTGTCAAATGCAAGGCCAGCGTGCTTTCTCCTCCCTGATATAATCAATGGTTGCTAGCGTGTTAGCAGTCCCCTAACAGAATTCAGCTTCGAAGATCAACATTTCATCTTAACCAAAACTAAGTAGCACATTCACTCTCCTATTTTGTCTTAGAAGCTGATGACAAATACATCCCAGGGTACTTTTCAATTAGGACTGAGAAAGGAAGTAGGATCTTAAAAAGGGCAGTAATTTCCTCTCTTCATTGTCTGTCTACACTGCTTTAGCATCTCAGACATATTTTACGTGGCAAATACAATAAATTTAATTGAGTTGATCAGTTACATCACATCACATCTTTCTGCACTCAAAAGAAGCAGTTTCCTAACTGGAGCAAAGTTGTTCATGCTGGCACGATAAACACCCAATGTGGCAAGGAGGAAGAGGAACCATGAAACCAGAGTCATGGGAAAGCAGCAAAACCATTACAGCATACCATCCACTTGCCTTAGACTAGAACACTTCTCTTTCATACCACGTCAAACATACTATTCACACCACGCAGTTTTGTGTTCTTTACAAGACCTCGCTCAATCAAAGCAGTTAATGTGTTAACTATTTCTGCAGGAGTAGCTTTCAAGAAGCTGTGTCCTGCTAGCTCTTGATCAACTAGAGATTGCTCTGAAAAGATGCAGTGAGTGGCAAACAGTAGCAGCACCCATTTGTAACTTGTCAACTTTAGTTGTCAGCGCAAGACAAAGGAAAAGCGCAGCTAGCGTGGGTTCATTCAATTCGGTTCTGCCTCACACGTCCCACTACAGCCGGTCACAACAATATACCATTTGGGTATAATTCAAATCAATGGTCAACCAGTATTGGCACAAGTCTAAGGCTTCAAGGGAGACTCTATTGGCTCTTATCAATATTCTTCTAGAGTAACACAGGTAGCCTGAACATACTCTTAAGAACATGTCATGCTTTTGTCTGTTTCTGGGCCTCATCAAAATTGGACGAGTCGCTCCAAGAACTTCAACCACTACATAAAAGAATCAATTCCCTGAACAGCACGCTTTCCCACACAAGTCAGAGCTAAACCCGGACAGTCACAGAATTTGAGCACTTCTCTAGCCCTTCTACTGAGACATGCTAAAGGGAAAGTACAAGAGGCAACAGACAAGACTCAGCAAGGGATTTCATTTCAATACAGGAAGAAAATTCTTCACACTGAGTGTGGTCCAGTATAGGAATGTATTAAGAGAGAGGCGCTAGAAACTCCATTCTTGAAAACATTTTAAAAGTGGTCTGGAAAATACGATTCCAGTGTTGGCCTTACTCAAGTGGGACAGTGGATCAAATGACTTCTAGATGTACTGGCCAGTCTAAACTATTTTACAAGTCAATAGAGCTCTCAGCTGGGCCCACCATCTCAAACCCAAGGACCACAGTATTATTAAAGCTGATGCTATGGAGTTTGCTTGCCATTTAAATTCCAGTTTGATATTTCAAAATTTGAAAACAATCCCCACTGCATCCTAACACTCAGGATTTTGATCAGCTACAGGCACAATGTGAAAAACAACTATTAAAGGACTACTAAACTACTATTAAAGGAACAATAATTTGGGAATTAAAATGCTTAAGAGCTTAATCAGACTGAAGTCCTCAGTCTGGTGTGCAGTCACTGATTGTTACAATCAGTAGAAATATTTGTAATATTAGTCTCCTTTAACAACTCCATCAACTAGGTAGTTCACTCACTCCTTCCCACTACTATTCCACGTGTTTGTTCACCTGAAAGACACCCTGTCCAGTTAACAGTACCTTCAGTTAACAGAGCCTTCAGTTCTACCTCTTAGAAACCATTATCAAAAAAGACATTACTAAAAAGATCAGAAAGCCCTTCACTAATTAAGAAAGTAGTCTAACTAGAGTGCTTAAACTTAACATTAGGCTTAAAATAAATAAAAAACACACATAAAAGGACTGGGTTTTTTTCAAATTAGGTGCCTTCTTATCCTAATGGGGTTCTGCTTCTCTTATAGCCCAACCTTTGTGCCTTTGAAGTGTCACTCTTTTCAGAGCTTTTACTTTCTGCCATTTAAGTGACTACAGATTTACCTTGTACTTGGCATACTTAAGATCAGAAGCCTGATCTCTACCCTGGAACGTTAAATGGTTGGTTGTCTTTTGGGTTTAGGGGGTTTTTTCCACTTGCCTTTTTTTTTTCCATTTCTAAACTTAAACATATTCTAGAAGAAATCATTAAGCAAGTCAAGTGGTATATATGTCTGCAACAAGCAACTACTTCATGACTTGCTTTCCTGAAGCCCGAAAGATGTGCATCCTCAATTATTACTTCCCAAACAATGTTTTTTTTGACCTTGTTACTATCCCAGTAGCTCCTTAAGTTAATAGCTCCCAATAGATACTTCAAATATTCAAGAGTACTGAGGTGCTTATCAGTACTTTTTGAGTAAGAATTTCAGCTTATTTCGAAACAAGAGAAAAAAGAAATCCCCATTTTGTGGCAAGTTCACACCTGGTCATCACATGCTACCTTGATCTATCATAAACAAAATGACTCTGCACACCCTCTTCTCTTACAGCTATGTATGAGCGGCTATCAGTGAACTAAGAGTACAGTTTCATGACATACTGAATCCAATTAAACTACTTATTTGTAGTAGTACTACTACTATGAAACTAGCTTATTAACTGTAATGAATATATTTATCTGCAGTATTATTCCCCAAACTAAAACTAGTTACCACTAGAGTGGTTATTAGGTTATTATAACACAGGCAATGCCTTGGATCTGAGCTAAGTAATGTAACAATTCCCCTCAATGGCTGATTTCTAGCTTTCCTATGATAACCCTTCTGCATACAACCTCTACAGTAACCTCTGATGCAAATGAAAAACATAAACCAAACACGACATGGCTTACATGTCACTAAATGTTTTCTGCAACAGTTTCATGAAGGACTACAAGTGCTCTGGCATTATGAAAAGCTTCAGCATGAGCACATATTTTATAAAAAACAATTAAAAGTCAGGGAAGTCACTAAAAAGAACAAAATTACTACGGAGAAACACCATTTCGGGCTGCAGACACTGATATGCCAACAGACAGCAGCCCCTACCCAAGCAATGCCATTGCAGCTCACCACAATTTGGAAGACTCACCACCACTGTTCTCTGCTCCAGTATGCACCATAATTACATACAGTACTTGAACGCAGCTGCAACCCTGCACTGTATGCCCAGAGGTTGCTGGGGAATGCTCCTACCTTAGATATCAGGAATTCTAACCTTTGGTCCAGATTTCTTAGGAGTACCTGTTCCCCCTCCTCAAATTCAACTCCTGACTTCGGCTTGGGTTGATCACAACACGCACTTTCCTTCACCCCTTATTGCCTCCAGCCTGTTTTTAACAAATTAACCCCTTCAAACACAGCTCCTCGTTACTGCCCAAACACACCAGACAAAAACTGCATGGAGGACCAGACGGCTTTGACTCTGAAGCCTCACCCCTACTTGATGCTGGCATTTCTATAAAAAGAAGCACTTTCACTTGCCACTTGTTCCTGCACCTGTGCTATCATTTCCCTCCTGAGAGCAGGAGCATTTTTGCAGCCACACATTGACAGAAGCAAGGAAGTGCTCTGGCTGAAAGTGTCTTGCTGCTTTTGACTGAAGAGAAGGGAGCATCGAGCCACTCTGACCCCGGCTAAAGACGCAGTGAACTATGGCCCCAGGGATTCAGTTTTCAGCTCCTTGTGACAGTACTAAATGCCCAGCAATTTCCGGATGCGCTCAGTTCATACTAATTTCATATTCATTGAAATACTCACCTCACACAGTAAGTCAGAGCAGTTCAGTTACTGACACATGACAGGAGAGAAACATGTCAACTCTAGGGCTCACAGAACTCGCATTTTCTTCAATCCCCATTTGATTTCTTTTTTTTTAAATATAAATATTAGTTTGCCTCCCATGGTATTTTGTTTTTTGCCTTCTCCCTTAACAGTCATGTCAACTCTAGGGCTCACAGAACTCGCATTTTCTTCAATCCCCATTTGATTTCTTTTTTTTTAAATATAAATATTAGTTTGCCTCCCATGGTATTTTGTTTTTTGCCTTCTCCCTTAACAGTCATGTCAACTCTAGGGCTCACAGAACTCGCATTTTCTTCAATCCCCATTTGATTTCTTTTTTTTTAAATATAAATATTAGTTTGCCTCCCATGGTATTTTGTTTTTTGCCTTCTCCCTTAACAGTTCATTTGCACAGGTAGTTTAACACTGTTGCTTTAAAATTGTTCCCAGGAGTTTCTATCACTATTATATACTGACTAGGCAGGTATTAGAAACTCCCAAGAACGAGAAGGAAAGAAAGGGAAAAATGAGGAGTCACGCAGGTCTTGGATATTAAAGAGAAAGAAATGGTGCTTCACTCCCTTTTGCTTCCCGGAAAAAAACATGAGAAATTTTAATTTATTTTCTTGCTGGTTTTAAGTGAGAATCTTTTATTTTTCCAGGTTAGGAAACTACCAAAGCAAAGCAACTGCCAGTGTTCAACATCCCTTACCCTGTCTGCTAGCATGCTAAAAACTTTACAACTCAGAGTCTGTAAGTAACTCTTGAACTTCCAGAAGTACTTCAGAAAATGCAGTCCAAATTGTATGTGTTTCTTAATATCTAAAATAATTCTAATCAATCTCCTTCAGAAATTTAAATAATAAAAAATAACAAAGCCCACAAGAATTCATCTGGCCTTGACAAAACTCCCCAGTCATTTTAAAAGTTTTTGGCACTAACTGTAGGTTGATTCAACATGAAGTACCTGAGCAAGATTCAACAGCAGAACTGCCCCAGAAATCAAGCTTATTTCTGATTTTCTATGAGACATAAAGAAGGAGGTCATCAATTTGACAACTTCTTTTTTTCCTAAGACTACACTGCCTTTGGATATATTTTCACATTATCTCATTTTGTGGGACTCCTTCATTTAGAACATTTACTCATCAAGAAATAGTGGTATGGGTGTTTCTCAGTTTCATTCTCTTCAATGAAGTAAAACTTAGGTCTATTATTGAGAAAATAAGATTTCAATACAAGTAATTAGATTCCCACACATTTCCTTAAACAAATACAACAACAACAAAACAAACAAAAAAATAAGTAACGTAGTATAATTTGTTTTCAGACAGTCTTTAAAAGAAACAGATAAATCCTTACTGGAGGGATCCATTAGTCTGTATAAGCAAGCCTGAAACTTTCAAAGTTACTCTTCCCCTAAAAAAAAAACCAAAACTTTCCCTGTATCCCTACTTCAGGATTTAGAGAAACAAAAACAGACATGAAATCATTACTGAATTCCATGCGAGGAGTAAGAGCAACCCATTTCACAGGAAAAAAGTTACTAAATTCCCTATACTACCACTTTCTTCCAGCACATTTCAACACTTGATACTTTTAGAAAAATACTGGTTTGGAAATAAAAATAAGACGTTCAAGTACTCGTCCACTTGGGTGGGGAAGGGGAATAGAAAACAGGGGGATCATAATCTAGTATTTTATATTAAAGACTAAACCAAAACTGGCACTAACTGAACTCGACTGACGTCTCACTTCTGTTTGGGCAACACCAGCAGATCGACATGCAGCAGGTAATGCAACTATTTACTTTTCTATCTGCATGTATAAATCCTTTTAACTCTATTTACATGCACAAGGTAAGACTATTTGGCTCAAAACCCAAGTAAAACATTTTAAAACTCCAAACAGCAGAACAGCACAAAAAGTTTTTCAAGCCCCATTTTTACCAGACTTTTCATGAGTCCTCATTAAAACCATCCCACATTTCTCACATCAGACCAAGCCTGGCTATTTGTCTAGAGCAAGTGAAGTTTGATACATGAAACTCAAACTTCTTCCCCTTTGAGTTGTTCAAAAGCGTACCTCCACATTTCTCTTCGCACCCATTCCAGACACCCAGAGGAGGTAGATGACTCCCACACACATTCCAATCAACTTCTGTTGCCTAACACCTCCATCTCTTAAAAATTCAGCTTTTTGATATTCTGGATAAATGTGGCAGCAAAAATAACACTTGCTGGGAACACACAAGACATGTCTCCACAGGGAAAAATAATTTAGGATGTGAATTTGAAGTGCACAACTATTCCTTCTGACCTTGTTTTGTGGACACACCTTTTAGCCTCTAAAAACTAAAATAGCCACGGGTTCTTCAGTTCAAACCATGCATGCAAAAGCAACACACACTGCACACAGGAAAAACCTCGACAACGACAATTCAGCAGTTCAATAGTTATTCCATACTCCTTCCCTGCAAAGGCAAATAGCACAAACTTTGAAATGCAGACATTAACTTTCCACGTATGCAGAATTTACTGTAGAAGAGTCTGGCAAATTTTGAAGCTCAACCGGTATTTGCCATTTGTCTGAAAAACTCCAAAATGAGCTTCAAATTATGAAAACAACCATAAGAGTTATTTGCAAAACTCTCATTTTTAAGTCCACAAAACAATTGGGTCTAATGTATGACGTACCTATTCTATAAGGTATATGGGGATTAGTCCACCAGCACATTAGATGTTGCTTAGAGAGGAAAAAAACACAGACACTACTTTTTCAGAAGCTTGATTTAATGGAGAAAACTAATGAGAAACAGTTCATTCTAAAAACAAACATACAAAAAAGCCAAAACAAAATAAGCAAACAAACGAAAAAAACTCTACCACCTTCCAGTGAAAAAAGAAAACTTCTCCCTTAGGCTGTGGAAGAGAATTGCAAATAGCAAGGTCTTGGAATTGATTCTGTCTCCCAGTTTCAAAGCAACCACGTACTGAACACCAGTAATGGTTAAACTGCTTTAAGAATGAAACAATATATGTCAATCTCTTCTTCCAATAATTAATGGATTTAACTTTGCACTAAACACATAAGCAATAAATACGGGCACAAATAGTGGACATACAACAGGAAGAAGTTATCACAAAGGACAAAATTTATGCTGTCCTGATTATAAACTGCATCATTGAAAAAGAGATGATAATAACGACCTTAATCCATTTGCCATGGTTGAGTTTCACAGGTAAATCAAACATCTATAACACATACTCACACGGTTTCTGACAGAAGCAGCAAAATTAATTTTAACTGTAGAATTTTGAATCTTATTAGTAAGAAACGAAATCAGACAACTACACACCAAAAATATAAAGCTTGCCAGATCCAATCACACCAAGAAACACAGAGAGGAAACCAGCTCACATTAAAAAAAGTTAAAATTACATCTGAGCCATAAGGTTTGAGTTTCCTTCCTTTCAAATACTTTGTTTCTTTAAATTACATCTGATGGCTTTGGGATTTAAACTGAACATGCAGGCTGTGAAAAGGGAATGCATGGCAGGAAAAACTGAACTAACCACGTAAAAGGCAGAATGGAAAGGAGCCAGATACAACAAAAAGCTGACAAGGGAAATAGGCCTGCTTTTAGATTAAAAGACAATTTAAAAGTATAAAGAAATAATACCCTCCTGCATTTTCAGTTCATATCTTCGAAAGCCTAGGATGTGGACTGTAATTTGTACTACTTTGCTTGCATAATTACACACACAACGTTATTTAAGCAGGCACCATATGTACATACAAAAAAAGAAAACTAATAGCAAATTCTGGAGTATTCTGTAATCGTGTATCAAGGAAGTCTTTATTTGCACACAGTAAGGCATCAGTTTTACCTCATTTTTTAACGAAATCATATACATCCCAATTAGAAGCTTTGGAAGTACTGCATCACATTTTCAAGCAAATGACAACACTGCTGATCCACTCACTGTTATTTTTATCCAGAGCATTCCGATCACGCGCAGTATCCATCTAAATTTCCAAATGGCCTTCTCACCTTAAAAGTACTACTGATTTTACCACTAGATAGGAAGCACAGGATGCATTTTAAATCGTTCCAAGACAAGAGTAGTTTTCACAAACAGAGCAGAGGCACAATAAAAGAAGAAATCCTATAATCTAGACTTCAGCCAGGTAGCCAAAAGATTCCTAAAATAGGAGTGTGACCCATATTAATTTGGGGGTGGTTGATGTTTGTTACACTTTATTTCTGGACACGGCAGGGACATTAACAGGCATCCTCTTCTCTCTCGGTATTTTTAAAATTACAATGAATTTACAAATGTGTGGCTAAATAATTCATTAAATATTAAAGAACTCCTTTTTTATTATTTTCAAGAGAAGCTTCATTTGTCAATATTATAGGCAAATTACACTTTCATTCCTAAGAATTGCCTCTGCCCAAGTTTACTAGTGCTACTTTATCTTTTTAATTCAGAATACATACACTGGAGGCAGTTTCCTCACTTTTGCTGAGGATCCAGACTTCAAGTCCACAGTCTGCCCCACCTTAGAGGAAATCTAGGCATACAACTAGAAACAGACTGACAATTAAACTGCCTACTATTATCAGTCACAGAAAGCAGCATGTTTTAGAAAACTTTGCTGTTTCTTGCTTGGAGCTCAACAGAACCCGCTCCCTCCTTCTACAAATTTCATTTTTAGTTTCATCTCATCCATAATTAGACACAGCAGCATTCCAAAGTTTTTAACTGATCTCTGGGAGAACAGATAGAACACCTACTTAATAATTCTGTACGCTGTTTTCCTTTTATTCTTTAGCTCAACAAAACTGTGCATATACTCAGGGCTAAAAAGAAAATGCAAGCACTCTACCAACTTGTATCCAGCATTTTCACAGTTCCCCCGCGAAGATACCCCTCTCTGTTTTGCATACATTTTATACAAGATTTTACTGGTTTGGATACATCTTATACAGCAGTTTAATTTGTCCCTGCTCCTCGCAGATGTAGCTGCTTTAACTGAAGTTAACCACTTAAATACTTCAGTGCTTGAGACACTCCTCCATTTAAAGAGTGACTTACCCACTCCAGAACAGCTGTACAGGTCATATATTTAGGTATTAAATGCATAGATAGATACATTTACAGATGCTGTCTTCAATCAGACACCATTCCAAGGAGCCCAACATTGCTCTCCATGAACTTTGCTCTCATGCACATGAACAGAAGGTTGGTAGCAACTTTAAAATAAACCTCCTGTTACTGTCCTACAGCTTCTGTTACCAGCGGTCTTGTTTCCTAAGTATTATTTAAACACCTTCATCAAATCATTAAGAATGGTATTTACAGTATGAAGTCCATTTCCTCCACTTTTCAAAAAAATCTGGAAAACTCAATTTTGCTTGGATAAATAATACTGCCAAAATTACCGACTCAACTGAGTGAACTTCCTTGCTTAGCAAAGGCCAGGTTCTGTTCCTGAGATTTTCAGCATCCCTGCTGGGAAAAATGTTATTCCCTCTTAAGTTTCACAGATGCTTCTCCAGTCAGTAAAGATGCATCTATAAGCACCAACTATAGAATTACAGCCAACACGAAAGTTTTCCACAGCACTTTTGCTCAAACACAACATAAATCAGACCTTTATTAAGTGTGCCTTCTGCCAGTATTGCAGCTTTTTTAAAATAACTCTCACTGCTCAATCATATGAATATAGCTCTGTTATCTAAAATTCTTTTTCAGTTTTAACTTCACAGCTGTGAACTTACTAAAACACATACGTACATGATCTATACAGCTAAAGAAGCTGAATCAGCTACTGCATGGTGACAGAACACTTTTTCTGACTAATTGTGAGAGGAATTTTAGAGTGCACACACTTCCCTGGGAACACTGCTGGGCTGCACTAAATTCTGGACATAGCTTATTCTGACATAAGCTGCTTTACAGAAAGTGCCCACGAGCTTGCAGGCTCTCTCTGTATAAATACAACTCATGCATTCAATAATGCAGCACAAAAATTCTCTTCTCCCTAAGCAGAAGTTTCTTTGTAGGTAAGAAACAGTGCAGGAATATGTACATTTCACCTATGAACGTTGCAATGTTACGGAACAAACAAAAAACAATTTAAAAGCATATCTTCAAAGAAATTGCCGTATTTCGGTTTGTTGGCAATTCCAGCAAGAAAGGAAAAAAAACACAGCAGGAGGGGGAAAACGGAGCTTGAATTTCAAGCCTGGCCTAAGTTTACACCCCATCGCTTTAGCTCATTTTAAATTGAGCAGAAACATTTTACAACTTTCTGACAGTGTGGACTTTCAGAAAGTCAGTCACTTTTCAAGGTGAAATTACATATTTAAAAAAAACCTCTGAAAAAAGATTAAAGTTTTTGCCGATTTTTCTCCCAAGTTAAAATCTTGAATCCTTCCAAAGTTCCAGGCAGAAATAGCAGTTGGCATCTCATGGAACATTTTACTGACAGATTTCTCCACAGGTTGTTTAACTTTAATTGTAACTTTCATTTCTCACGGAGAAAAGTATTTTTGCTCTTTGTTTTGTTGTTTTTTTTTTTATTTTTGCAAAGCAAACTCCACAACAAGAAATGTAACATTTTTTATGTAATAGCCAGTACTTGATTAAATACTAGCTCTCAAAAACACGTCACACAAAACTTTTAAGTCACATCTCCTAAAACACGGGAAACACGTTTTCTGAAAGACTTTCTAGCTCTTAAATATTCGCATTTTAATAATCTATAGTGAGGCTAGTACACTATGTACAAGGAATACTCACCCTTCTGAAGATGCTTTATTGTTACCACAAATAAACATTCCCCGGACTCTCAATTTGATATAGACACTGGGGACAAACAAAGAACGACTTTTAAATTTTTATAAATTGCATAAAGAATCTGAATGTGCCAACCCCTAAAAGAAGATAAATATATCTACGAGAAAAATCACGATTTAGAAGTGAAGATTGCACTAAATGTGCTGGTAAAAAACTCTTCACTGAAACGTGTATTACTAAGAATCAAACTCACAACAGCTGAGACTACAGTTGTAAATTACAATTTACAGTTGTAAAATCACGATTTAGAAGTGAAGATTGCACTAAATGTGCTGGTAAAAAACTCTTCACTGAAATGTGTATTAGTAAGAACCAAACTCACAATAGCTGAAACTACAGTTGCTAGACTTAAGTAAAGATTAACTTATCCTGCAATAATTACGTCCTTCAAATCGTTAAGCGTTTCTTATCAGGCAGACCGAGAATCTGAACTCCCAGCTTTAAAAAACCAAAGAACTTTCCTCTTGTTCCAATAAAACCAGCGTGGTTCTTCGCAAGCCCGGAGTGAATAGCGTACAAACCCAGCACCGCACTCCTGCCGCATGTACGCACGCACTCCTTCTCTTTTGTCTGTCGGTAACAAGCCGTGACTCCCCGAGCACAC